>GL380208.1:60506-83502 GCA_000143925.2 Caenorhabditis brenneri | reverse complement strand
ATTTTCCCGAATTTTCAGCTAGATTCTTTCAGATTTGCATTATCCGACTAAAATTTTCGGATATTTGGAATGTAGTCATCTAGTTTTGTTGACATTCTTGGGTCTGATAATGCAAAACTAGCTGAAAATTCGGGAAAACCAGCTAATTTTTTCAAAACGATGTAACTTCAGAACCATCCGTCCAAAAAATCGAAAAAAAATTTCCTGAGGTACTGGACCTATTGGAAGAAAGTTGTGGTAATCAGATTTTGGATTTAGGCTTTCTGAAGGTTGCAATAACAACAACTAACCTCAATCCTGTACAAATTTCATTAAACGCGTGAGAATATTTTTTTTCGTGAAATGCCACGGATGATTACGTCATCTGTTCTTAATTCAAGATGGGGATACTGTGCATTAGGAATTTTTCATGAAACAGTAAAATAATTATTTCTTCAAGATTGAGAAAATCTTTTTTTTTTTTTGGAATTCTTGTAAAAGATTTAAGAGAATGATCAAGAAAAAGTAGTAGTCAATAATTTCGGCCACATTTTGAAACAGTAGAGAAGATACAAACACAGAAGCATTCAACTGACCAAAAATTCGTATGCAGATATTTTTTTGAAACAGTACCAAAAAAATAATTTTTTTGATCTTATAAGGTCGTTCAGACAACAACAGGAATGTAAAGGTCAAAAATAGATAATATCAGTGAAAAAATGTTTTTTTCAACTCGAAATTTTTCACCGAATTTCGAGATCAAGGTCAGTTAGAAAATTTCTCAATTTTTTTTTACCAAAATCTTTTTTTTTACTGTTTCAGAAAAGCTTGTTCTTGGCTGAATATACATTTTAAGACAATAGTAATGCCAACAACCTTGTACCTGAAATACGAGAGAATTCTGTCTGTTCATCCGGAAATCTGTACAAATGTCCGCAGAATGGGAAGAAAGAGAAAGTGCACAAGCAAAACTCGAACTTGGGACTTTTTGAATGATCATTTTTTTGACGCCCGCTACCCGTCCGCCGTCCGGCCCGTCCGCCCCCATTTCGCCGCCGTCCGATTGCCGTCCGCCCGCCTCAGGAACTGGAGGAAGGGTTTTTTTTTCAGAAAATTTTTTTGCAGTTTTCTTTTTTGAACAATTTCTAGAGCTCAATTGTGGATTGATTGACAGAAAATTTTGAATTTTCCGAGAAAATTTATCAAAAATCGAAGAAAATTGAGAAAAATTGAGAAAAGACCGTGAGTTGACGTGAAATAAAAGTTTTATACACCGTCACGTCAGAATGCAGACGGACGGCAAACGGAAGGACGGCGGACGGGCAAATTGCCGTCCAAATACAAGCCTTACTTGACCCCTCAAAACTTATTTTCAGTCTCAAATAGTAGATGAAATGGAATTTTTTACTGTTCCACAAATCGAGTTCACATTGGAAAAAGCAGTGATAGACACTCGATAACGTAGTCTTAATTGAGAAAAAAAAAATTTTTTTCGAAAAATTTGCTATATTTAGTCTTCAATGAACAGGAAAATCTTGAAGAAAAAGTGCTAGGATAAAAATTTGGAACAGTGAAAATTTTTTTTTTGAAGAACTTAGTTCCGGAGAAAAGGTAATGCTTCCTAATATTCTGTGAAGCCACAGAAAGATTTTTGAAACAGTAAAAACTTTTGGAAGTCACGTTAATCGGGTGGGCAATATAAATACAAGTCGAGGAAAATTCTTATCATTTTGTTGAAACTGTAAAAAAAATTGAAAAAAAAATTATTTTAACTGTTTCAAAAATTAAAAAAAAAACAGTGGTCCAGCCGAACTTCAGTACTATCTCCATATGATTTATTAGGAATGCTATTTTTGCAAAAGAAAAACGTTGGTAGAAAGAAGTTTTGAAACACTTCAAAGTCAAAAAACTAGGAATATTTCAAGTGCACTATCTTACAAAAAAAAATCAGCGAAATTTGAGAAAAGTTGGTAGTTGAAATCAATACTATTTTCTCTTCCTTCATCAATAACAATTTTGATGAAATAGTAAAAATAATTTCAAAGAAAAATCCTCAGAATCAAAATAACTTGAAAACCCGTATTTCCAAGAATTTTAAAACAGCATGAAGTTAGCATGAAGTGTGAAGTTAAAACTGCCCTTTTTTTTATAAATTAGGCAATGAAAAAGTTATTTTGAAAGTAACAACACATCATTTGAGAGAACAAGTGTTGGAGAGACTGGAAAAAAAAATCAAAACTTTTGAAGAAAAATTGCTATAAGGGTTACCCCAAAAAATCGGGAAATAAGCAATAAAAGTTTGAAATACCGGGAGAGAGTTCAATGGAGTATGACGGCTAACCGAGTTAACATTTTCTAATGGAACAGTAAAAATTCTTGAAACAGTAAAAAATGAGCGGGAAGTTTTCAGCAAATTGTCAAAAAACCAATAAAAATGACAAAAAGCCCTTTGAATGGGCAGAAATGGTCTAACTATACGGTGAACTCGACGATAGTCATTGGAAATCGCTGGAAGTGTGAGGAGAAGGTGCTACCCCGCATTAGAACTGCCTCGTATTAGAACTTTCCGGATCAGAACCGGGCCATATTCAAGCTCCCAGTTGCAACTCGAGGCTGAATTTTTGTACAGAAAATGACTATGGGGCCCTAAACATTTACTCAATTTTTCGAGTTACCAGATACTTCGGAAGTACCCGGTTCTAATCCGGCCAGTTCTAATGCGGGGTAGCACCGAGGAGAATAGTAGTAGTTAATATTGCCACACAAATAGAAAAACTTTTCAAACCGAATTTTTTAAAAGAAAGTGACAAAGCGGTATATGTCACCTACAGAAAACATTCTAGAAACAGTAAATCACGTTTTTTGGGCGAAGCTGAATTTGAAAAAGTAATCTAAACGATACTAAAGAAAACTGCTAGAATACGGAGATGCCGATATTTTGTAGATTTTTGAAACAGGAAAAATTTTTTTTTCGGAAATTTGGAACAAATTTCAATTTGAAAAGTTGAACGTCCAGAGAAGAACTAGTGCTCAATGGACAGAAAACCTGTTTACACAGTTTTTTTGAAACAGTAAAGCACTTTTTGGGCAAAGCTAAATTTGAAAAAATAATCAACATGATTCAAAAGAAAACTGCTAGAATTTAGAGATGCCGATATTTGTAGATTTTTGAGACAGGAAAAAATATTTTCGAAAGTTTTAAAAATTTTTCAATTTGAAAAACATGACATTTCAGAGGACTGAGCGTTCAATGCACCGAAAACCTGTTTACTCAATTTTTTGAAACAGTAAAAAATTGCTTAAGTCGTCAAAAAGTTCGGAAAGTTTGACGAAACCAACACGAAATTTTCAGGACATTGTCTAGTATTTTGTGGTTTCGAACTAGAAAAATCCCAAAGACTGTTAGGAAAAAAATTGCCGAAAATTACACTGTAACTGAATTTCATACTTGTCCAAATCCCGGTCGGCCCGGGGTCAGGGAAAGGAAATTTTTTTCAACTGAAAATTAATTACTTTTACACGGAAAAGAGCTATTTTCAGTTAATAACTTGCTTTTGAGGAAGAATAAGCATTTTCAACATGAAAACTCCCATTTTTTCTTAAAAATTTGAAATTTTTTCTAAAATTTTTGCTGAAAAATTCGAATTTTTTTCAAATCCGGGCCCGCCGGGCCGGGCCGGGCCTCCGGGCCTTACCGGGCCCAATTTGGACAAGTATGCTGAATTTGAAAAAATTGATAAAAAGGAAACTGCTGGAATTCGGAGATGATGATATTTCTAGATTTTTGGAACAGGAAAAAAATATTTTCGGAAATTTTCAAAGCATTCATAGAGATAGGGTTGTTAATGGTCGCCTTTTCATGTAGAATGGTTTAGTTATTTTTTCACGTAAATGGTTTCAATGACCATTCTTTGTCTAGAATGGTTTCTTTCGCCTTATTCATTTTTACAAAATGTTTTCCCACGCCATTATTTCCCTGTTAAATTTTGGAATAATTAATGGAATGAGTAGAGAAAATGGCGTGGAAAACCATTCTGGAAAATGAAAAGGCGACCTTCGCCATTCTAGAAATAAGGCGAGGCCGCCATCACCATTCTGAAACAAGGCGAAGGTCGCCTTAATACGCCTTTTCGTCCACCATACATAGAGAAACAAGTGCTCATCGAACCGGAAATCTGTTTACACAATTTTTTTGAAACAGCAAAAAATTCCTAAAAACAGCCAAAAATGAAATAAAGCCGGATAGTTAACGAATTTGGAATTTTCAGAAAAAAGCAATGAAATTCCTTGAAACAGTAAAAAATAGGTTCAAAACTGCTGAAAATTGATGGTTGAAAGACTAAAATGCACAGAAAAATCTAGAAAACGGCGAGTGGCTATCAAAGGGCTTATTAAAGTTTGATCACCGCCTAATCATGCAAAAATTCCATGGAAAAATAAGATTTTTTCCATAAAATGACTGCAAACCAAAATTTACTAGAAAACTATGATGAAGATAGATCGCACCTATTACTCGCCGAAAATTCCAGAGCCTACAGAAAGAATTTTGAAACTGTAAAATAATTTTTCGAGAGGAAAGTGTAAGAATAGAAAGACCGTAGATTTTTAGAACAGTGAGAAAAAAAATTGTAATTGAGAAAGCAAATTTTTAGATCGGGAAACAAAGTAGAAAGTGCTCAATTAACCAAAAATTTTCATGCACATATTTATTGAAACAGTAAAAACAAAACAAAAAACGATGAAAAAATTAAAAAAAAAACATCTTTTTCGAAAATTTTTTCCGTACTTATGACAGACCGAGTAAGGTTTATTAAAAATGCAAAAAATCGAAAAAAAGTACTCCAGCTTTGTGCTCAAATTGGGTTTTACTCAGCATTACATACAGTGCATTTTGGTTTTAAAGGAGGTGGGAACTCTCGTTGTATTGAGACTCGTATTGAGACTAAAAAAGGCCCCGGCGTATATAGGCAAAGAGAGTCGGCGCGCGTTCCGGGCCGCGTAGCGCAGTCGGTAACGCTTTTGGTGTTCTGCCAAATGACCCCTAGGTTCAAACCCCCCAGAGGTATCTAATGTAAAATTTCCAGAGAAATTATTTTTTTGAGTTCCGCCCTCCTTTAATCAGTAATTTTGAAACAGTAAAAAATTGGGAAATTCGATAAAAAAAGGCTCGAAATCACTGAAATTACCCCCCAATCCCATATCTTCTATATGCTAAGCGGCAAGCTCTGTCTGTTTGTCTGTCTGTTTGTCCAACGCTCATCACTGAATAACTTTTGTGCCCCTGAACCATTTGGTACCATACTGGCATAGGGTCATGGGTCACCAAGCACTACAATTCTATACCATTTGGAGAACGGATTACTGTAGGATTACAGTAGTTACAGTAATCCGAGAACTCGACTGGATAGTGCTTTAGGAGTTATTTCCAGAAAATTCTGGGGTCTTCCAGAAAACTCGGTCCTTATACGATGCTATTGGTGGGAATTCAAATTTTGTTAAAATTTTGGCAGGAATCTGCTGAAAACAGAAAATTACGGTATTGAGCAATAAAAATTGATCTGAATGGTTTGAGAAATAAGTCGAACGTAACGAAGTCAAAATTTTCTGAAAACAGCAATGAAATTTCTTTGAAACAGTAAAAAATGGGTCTAAAAATTGCCAGAAAAGAGAAGACTGAAATCCATTGATATGCACAGAAAAGATAGGAAAAGGGTATCGTTCTTCGCGAGGACCTAATAAAAAATCAACCCCATTTACTTTCGCGAAAATTCTGTGAAACAGTAAAAAGTTGCAAGAACGTATCTTTTGGAAAACAATTTAATGAAAGGAAGAACTAGCAAGTGATGAACCGACCGAAAATTCGTATGCAGATAACTTTTGAAACATCAAAAAATTTCGAAAAAAAAATTTGACCTTGTCAGGACAGGAAATGTTAAGCCTAAGAATAGGTGATAAATCACAAATTACATGCCAATAATTCCAGAAGCTACAGAAAGATTTTCGAAACTGTAAAATAATTTTTCGAGAGGAAAGTTAAAAAGTAGAAAAACCGTAGATTTTCAAAAACAGTGAGAAGATAATTCTGATTGAGAAAGCAACTATTTAAATCGTCTAACGAGGATACAAGTGCTCAATTGACCAAAAATTTGTAAGCACATTTTTTTGAAACAGTAAAAAAAAACAAAAACCGAAGAAAAAATTTTTGAAAAATCTTTTTCGAAACTTTTCCCGTACTTATGACAGGCCGAGTAAGGTTTTGTTAAAAATTCGAAAAATCGGAAAAACATTATCCAGATTGTGCTCATTTTGAGAGTTAATATAGCATAATTTTCAGTGAAACGAAGAAAAATTTCAAAATATTGAAAAAAAAATTTGAGCTTTGCCGGGCCGGGCTCAAATTCCACAGGAATAGAATAATCGGTGAAAAGTGCAAAAATGAGAAAATGTTAATGCAACACTACATACAGTTGAAAAAATTGAGTATGTATTTTTGAAACAGTGAATAAAATTCAAAAACTTCGAAAAAAAATAGTGTTGAAAAATTTTTTCGAAACTTTTTACTTTTTCAAAAAATTCTGACTTTCGGTTTTCAGGGTGTTAGAATAATTCTTCAGCCAAACTTCTCCAAACATAAAAGAAAAATTTTCAGAAACTCTTGAAATTCGGCAAATTGTAAATTTTTTACTGTTTCAAAAAATTTGAAATTGGAGACTGATGTTGTTGAAGCAATGAAGGCGTTTCGGAGAGTTAGGAAAACTTGCAATTTCGTGAATTCTAATTCTGAGTCAACAAGAAAAAACTAGACTTCGATATGACCAGAAAGACTTGTTTTCCGAAAATTCTCACTAAAAATCAACGAAATTAGTGAAAAAATTACCGCTGTTTCGAAAAATTCCGTCTTCTGACTGTTGATTTCACAATAGACTTTCGATTTGCAAGAGAAAAGTTTATGAACACATACTTCAACTTTTTTTATTTCTAGAAAATAAGTTTCCAAAACCTTCAGAAACTCAATTCATCAAACCTGTTATTTTCTGGATTTCTAGATAAAATTTTTTGAAACAGTGAAAATAAATTTTTACAGATTCGAATTTTTTGAAAAACGGTCCAATCAAAATTGATTATTGTTCTCTATGGATTATTGGAAAAAATTTTGTTCATAAAATGTTGTCCAACTTTGACAGTGCATTGACGTTGGAAACGATATGAAAAATGATGGTCAATTTGAAATTGACCTTGTAAGGTACAGGAATGTAGAGGTCAAAACATAGATAATACCAGTAAAAAATTACCCAAAAAATCAAAAATTTTTATCCGAATTTTGCGGGCAAGGCCAGAGCTGTAGAAAATTTCGTTTCACAAATAAAAAAAATTCTACTGTTTCAAAAAATATTATTTTCAGCAAAATATACTTTCGCAGACAGTTCTCCTACGATTCCTAAACACTTTTATAGCATTGATAACATGAAAAAACCGAAAAAAGACAACTTCTTTCACTGTTTCAATGGAATCGAGTCAATCGACCCTCGGTCCATTCGTGGGATTCGAAATTTCAACACAGAAAACATTGGAAAAAGTTATCGATTTTGTGAAGACCTATTAAAACTTCGATACCCTTTACTTTCGCGAAAATTCGTTGAAACAGTAAAAAATAGATCATTCATGGCCTCAAAAATGGCTAGAAAAAAGCTAAAACGCATAAGAAATGTCGAGAAACGGCCTAACGCTTTTGGTGTTCTGCTAAATGGACCCTACGTTCAAACCCACCAGAAGTATCTACTGTCAAATTTTCAGAGAATTTATTTTTTTGATTTCCGCCCTCTTTTAAACGAAACAATTTTTTACTGTTTCAAAAAAGGATTTCGGACTGGATGAACCTTTTCAGACTGGTAAGCAACGTTTTATTCTTTTCTCGTTTCAAGAACCTGAAAGTAACTGAAATGATAGGATAATTTTTTCGAAAAATATTTTTTCCTGTTTCAAAAGTGATGTTCTTCCTAAAAAATTTCTTTTCAGACAATCGCTTTTCCTTTGCCGTTAAATTTTCTTCAGCTGTTCTTAAAACATTTTTTCGCAGGGGGATCTCAGTAAGTCGCAAAAGTTGGAATATTTTATTAGTGAAATTTTTTTTTCGAAGCATTTTCAAAAACTGTTTTGAAAAAATTAAAGAACGCTTGTAAAGCAAATTAGGGAACTCTTGGTCAATTTTTTTTAATGATTCGAAGTTTCCGGAAGCTACAGAAAAAGTAAAAAAACTCTTTTCATTTCATTATTATTGCTGGATATTAAAGAAAAAGTCCTACTAGTTTTTTGAAACAGTAAAAAAAAAATTAGAAGTTGACTTTCTTACAAAAAAATCATCGGTGTTTGTGCAGTTCAGAAGTTTGTTATGGCTTGTACTTAGACGGAGATTTGTCCGTTCGCTTGCAGTCCGTCTGCATTCTGACGTGACGGTGCGTAAAACTTTTATTCCTAGCCAACTCAGAGGTTAATACGCTCTTTTCCTTCTCAACCAATGGAAACTTTTTGATGAAGCAGGAAAAATTGGATTTTTTTTGAGATTAGAAAAAAACAGCTGTTTCCAGAAATGTCAAAATGAAAACTTATATTTTTTTAGAACAATAAGAATACCAAGAAGGCTTAAAAAATAATAAAGACTTATCAGCCAAAAACAACTTTTTGATGGCCCAAAAATCCGGAAAATGGGCGAATTAAAGTTGGTCAACATCGTCTGATGGAACAATGACGTTCCTTGAAACAGTGAAAAAATAAGTTGAAGTATGGAAAATTTTCAGAAAAAAAACCAAAAAATCTAAAAAAAAAAAGACAAAAAAAGTGACTGTAATCGGTTCGGAAACCGTCAAAATTCACTGTGAAATGACAAATAAAGAATAATCTAAAAGTAAAACTTAGGTTCTCATGCCAATAATACATTTTCTACAAAACAGTGAAAAAATTGTTCACGACATTTTTTTTCCAAGTTTTTACTCAACACCAGTAACTAAGCGGGGTAACTGTTGCCTACCAAAAAAATATTTGAAACAGGAAAATATTTTTTGGGCGGAGCTAAGTTTCACTATTTGGGGGGGGGGTATGCTAATCCAAAAAGTACTAATATTTCTACATGAATCGATTCAGTATGTGTTAGTGATATGGGGTTCGTCTGAATTAGTGTCTTAAAATCGATTTGAAGCGAGATACATGCTCCCAAAGTTCGAAAAATACACCCCCGCGAGTTTATTTTTCATGGGACCCGCGATCATGGGAAAAACGTGATAAATGGATCCGCGAGAGTGCTTTTGACGAACTTCGAAAGCCTGTATATCGTTTCAAATTGATTTTTGGGTGGCAATTCAATCGGACCCATATCACTAACACTTACTGAATCGAATCATGTAAAAATATTAGGACTTGTTGGATTAGTATACTCCCACAAAAAAGAAAAATGAAAAGTAGAACTAACTGAGATTCTAATAGCTAGGACGTCAATAGAAAAAATATTCTAGATTTTTAAAACAGCAAAAAATTAATTTTGTTCTTGTAAAATGAATTTCCCTTAAAAAATAACTGAAGAATCGATCAAGTGACCGAAAAAGCACATCCTTTCGAAAAAGTATAAAATTCTCAATAACCGTGAAGAAAACCTTGATAATTTACCAAAACCGACACGAAACTTTCAGAGAATTCCGCACAGAAAAACTAGGGGAATCCAGAAAATAACGATAGTGATCAATACCTTGATCTAAGAGAAATGAAACTAACAAACTTGAAATTTACAGGAAAAAACGAGGAATTTCCGTGAAACAGTAAAAACAAATATATGTCCATAGGCACATCAATTGGAATACAGTTTGGACCATCATTTTCTAAATCAGGCTTGACGCGAACCGGGCCTCGGAAAGTTTTCCAGACCGGACCCGGCCGGTGGGCCCGGATTTGAACACGTATGGTTTGAACTCCTCTTAAAATTGCAGAAATCATAGGAAGCAGTTAAAACAAATGGGTCTATAACCGGATGAAAAACACATACTAAACTCAGCCTAAATAAAACGAAAATGACGGAAAAGTTACAATGAGGAGTGTCTAAAAATAGTGTAAGCACGAAATTTTCGGACGCTGAACGCCAAACTACAAAAAGAAAACATAAAAACTTCACAGAAAACTGTGAACATCTAGAGAACAGACCATAAAATCTGCTTCCAAAGAATTCGGACTTAACGAAGTCAAAATTTTCAGAAAGAAAAATGAAAAAAATTTTGAAACAGTGAAAAAAATAAGTTGACACTTGGAAAATTTTCAGAAAATATCTGGAAAGCGTAGCATGAATGAGAGATTATTACTCACTCACATTTCCACACCGACCTGAACTTTTCATGAAACAGTGAAAGAAAATTCTGTCCAAAAATCACTTTTTTTGTTTCTCGAAAAAGATTTATACTTGTGAATATTCGGCCCCTGCAAAACCCGGAAGCCCTGACCCGGCACGGATTCAATAATTTTTGGAATTTTTTCACTGAAAATTCATCAAAGTAGTGTGAAATGCCTCAAAATCCCACTAAAACTACTATTTTTATGCTCAATATAACCCCGGAGCACAACATTTAGGCATATGTTTTCGATTTTTCAAAATTCGCGGTAAACTTCCGGGTCGAGCGGACCGGGCCTTGGAAATTGGTGGGAAAGCCCATCCCGGCAGACCACAAGTATGTCAAAAACCCTACAGAAAATAGTGAACATCAGGAAAGCAGGATCATTCTAATCAAAATGGATTTAAAAGAAGAGAACATAACAAAATCAACAAAGGAACAGTGGAATTTCTTGAATCAGTAAAAAAATTAGAAGGAAAATTTTGCAGAATATAGCTAGGGACCGCAACATAATTTTCAAAGCGCATATTTCTACAAACTTTTTGCATAGATGTCTTCATAACGTTGAAATTAGTATGTTCCCAAATTTTTTTGAAAAAACATTCACTACTTCCTGAGTTACAGCTCTTTTTCTGTGAAATTCATTAGTACTGAAGTTGCTGTCGGGCGTCGCCGGCGGCAAGGAAAAAGGGGGAGAGGGCGAGTCGCGGGGTTGAACCCCCGTCGGCTGATCGCCGTCGAGATGCGTTACCACTATACCATGACTGCGGAAAACCGGCCCAAAAGAGATGGCCCTTATGACATAGCGGCGGCCACCTCTGTGAACCACTGCAATTGCAGCCGTTTTTTCTCCAAATTTTCGAGCAAGAACGATCATAACTAAAAACGGCGAACTCCTAGAGAAAAAGTGTGAATAGGAAAGTTATCGGAAATTTCCTGTAGAATCCGATGGTGAAGAGAGATCATGCGTGTTCGAGCTGCATCATCCCTAAAAACCCGAAAAACTGATGACTCAAAAAGTGACTCCAGTTCAGAGCGGTACTAAATGTGCTAAAAAGGGTCTAAACAGGCTGAAAATTGATACACATCTTATTCGTGGGCTTTACTAATAGAAAAATTCATAAAAAGTGTAGGTCATCACTGAAAATTCCCCATAATTTTCCAGACAAGGTGATGAAAAATTCTGAAATTCGGCGAACTCTTGAGCCTATTCTGAAGACAGGGTCCATTTTGAAATACCCAAAATGTATAGAATCCATCAAAAAATTATGCGTGTTCGACTTTTTTGGTCGCTAAAATCGAAAAAAACACTGAAAATTTTCAGTTTCCTAACTTTATCTGGAAAACTAAAAAAGATTGGAATAAATGGATATCACCATCGTGTTCTACGGCTCAAGTTACATAAAGACAAATCAAATATGCCTTCCCAACTTTGTTCCACTTCTTGGTACAGTCCCTCAAACCTGTCTAGGTACCCCGCCGGCAAGTTTTTTGAAGCCCCGCCCCCTTTCATTGCGGTCCCTAAATATAGCCAAAGAATCTATCGAACATTAAGAAAAAAATACATTAATCGGACGGAAATGGTCAAACTTGACAGGAAAATGAAAGGAAATTATGAAGAATGTTTTCAACATTTTATAAATAGCGAAAATAAATAGACAAGTCTTTTCAAAACTTTTGAAACAGTAAACTAATTTTTGATGGGAGTTTGAACGGTCTTATTATAGCCTACAATTTGGTGCAAAATGAGTTTTTCAGAGAACTCACTTGAAATCGGCCTAGAACAGTTGAAAAAAATTTGAAACTGTAGAAAATTTCCAAAAAAAATCTTTCGTCGGAATTCAATACCAACTGAGACGATGCAGCATAACGTATGGCGAAAATCTAATTTGAAACTGGGGAAAATATACTTCGAGGGTGGAATCAAAAAACAGCAACGTATTGATCAAACCCCAAATCAACCAATTTCGACGAAACAGTGAACAAATTCTCGGAACTATCTGAAAAAAAGTTTAAAGTGACTTGAAATTGACTGGAATTTACAGAAAAAAGTAAAAAAAATAGAGTGCCAACAATACATATTGCATACCCACTGAACTTGCGGAACTCTTATGAAACAGTAAAAAAATTAGTTCACAAAATCAATGTTTTTTTCCAGGTTTCTATCATTGCTTTTTTTCCGAAACTACAAAAAATTCTCAAAAACCCCACAGAAACTAATGAAAATCAGGAAAACAAGCTATAGGGTCATTATAATATAAATGACATTAGAAAAAACAACGTTACAAATTCAAAATTCTCCAAACTAACAATGAAATTGCTTGAAACAGTAAAAAAATTGTTGGAAGATTTTCAGAAAACAGACAAAGAGTATATCAAAAATGACGAAAAACACTACTGTAATGGGACAGTAACCGTCAGAATTGACAGTAAATTGAAAATGAGCTATGAAGAATGCTTTAAAAAAACCTAATTAGCCACAAATGAAAGAAACAATGCTCGCTAATATGCCTACACCAATAGAAACTTTCTATGAAACAGAAAAAAAAAATAATTCACAAATTTTTTATAGTTTTCGAAAAAAAAAATCTTATCAAGATCTAAACGATTTTCAAGGAAAATTTGCATTAAAAAAAAGATCGATTTTCGAATGGAACTAATTTTTTCATACATGTCCAGCCCAGCCCGGCCCACAGCCCGGCCGGGCCCAAGTTTGGACATGTATCCTAACGAGGGAAAGTGGAAAATAAAAAAATGTTCCCGTTCAAAAAAAATATTTGGGAATCGAAACGGCTGAAAATTGATGGTTAAGAAAATTGAATGCTCAGAAAAATTCGAAAAACCGGTGATCGCTACGGAAAACTCATTAAAGTTTGAGCCCCGCCTAATCTTGCAAAAATTCTATGAAACAGTAAAAAATGGGCGTGAAATGTTTTCATAAAAAACTCCGGACTCTTGAAGAAAAGTAACAGAATAACAAATTGAAGCAATAAAAAAAATTTTTTTGAAACCTTTTTTTTAATCTATCAAATGAGAGCCAAGATTTACTAGAAACTATGATGAACCTACAACGAAAGGATCACTCGCCGAAAGTTCCAGAAGTCACAGAAAAAGTTTGGAAACAGTAAAATAATTTTTCGAGAGGAAAATGAAAATGTAAAAAAAACCAAAAAAATTGGGGTTTGTTAAAAATTCGAAAAATCGGAAAAACATTTTCCAGTTTGTGTTCATATTGAGAATTAATATAGTATAATTTTCAGTGAAAAGAGAAAAATTTCAAAAAATTGAAAAAAAAAATTTGGGCTTTGCCGGGCCGGGCTCGAATTTCACAGGAACGGAATAATCGGTGAAAATGTGCAAAAATGAGAAAAAAAATAATTCAAATCCAGCCAATTCAACAGTTGAATCAACACTACAGGCAGTAAACAAAATTGAATCAGTAATTTTGGAACAGTGAAAAACTTTGAAAAAAAGCAGTGTTGAAACATTTTTTCGAAACTTTTTACTTTTTCAAAAATTTATAACTTACGGTTTTCAGGATATTAGAATAATTCTTCAGCCAAACTTATCCAAAAGATACAATTTTTTTTTTTAAATTCCTAAAACTCGGAAAATTGAAGTATTTTTTTCGCTGTTTCAAATAATTATAAATTGCAGATTGATGTTGTTGAAGTGATTAGAAGACTATTTCGTGACTTGCTAAAAAAATTGCAAGTTTTTGAATGCTAATTCTGAGTCAACAAAAATTTTCCTGTTTCAAATATTTTGGATAGAAATTTACTAACTGAAGAAATTTATTCGTGAAGAGAAATTGATTTTTCGAATACTGTTACCAAAAACTACCAAAAATCAAAATTAAAATTCAGAAATAATTCAGAAACTCCAAGAACAAATTTTCGATTTGTTAGAGGAAAGTTTTCGATTTTTTTTCAGCAACTTTTTTTTTTGAAATTTCTAGAAAATATGTTTTCAAACCCTCCAGAATCGCGACTTTATCAAAACTGTTACTTTCAGGATTTCTAGGTAAAGCTTTTTGAAACAGTGAAAATAAATTCTTACAGTTTCAAATTTTTTGAAAAACGGTTCAACCGAAATTGATTTTTACTGCTTGAGCGTGTTAGCTATGAAACGAATTGTTGTTCTACTTTGAGAGTGTCAATGAAAGATGCTCAGTGGTCACGTCGGAAGAAAAAATTAAGAAATGACGGTCAATTGAAAATTGACCTTGTAGAGTAAAAGGATGTAGAGGTCAAAACATATATAATATCAGTAAAAAGTAACCAAAAAATCAAAAATTTTACCCGATTTATGGGGTCACGACCAGTACGCTAGAAAACTTTCTTTTACAAGAATGTTTTTTTCAAAAATTTGTTTCTACTGTTTCAAAAAATATAATTTTCAGCAATGTATACTTTCGCAGACAGTTCTCCTACGATTTTTTAAAACGCTTTTCCCGTATTGATAACATGAAAAAACTCGAGAAAAATACATTTTTTCACTGTTCCAATGGGATCGAATCACTTGACCCTCGATCCAGTATATCAATTATCCCTTTACATTACTGGTTCAAAATTATTTTTACACGAGGAAATTTATGAAATATGTTACCTAGGTTTAAAATGAAAGTAATACTCGCCAAAAGTTTCAGAACGTGGAGAAAAAATTTTGAAACAGTAAAAAAATTGTTCTTTTTTCGTATTTGCGCAAGAAAAGTCCATTCAGCAATATGAGGAATGTTTAGGCCAAAAATAGATAAAATACAAATTTTCAAAGATTTTCTCACCCGAATTTAGAAAATTACTTACAGGAGGTGGGAACTCTGGTTGTATTGAGACTTGTCTTGAGACTAAATAAGGCCCCAGCTAGATAAGCAGAGTCGGCGCGCTTTCCAAGCCGCAAAGCGCAGCCGGTAACGCTTTTGGTGTTCTGCCAGATGGACCCTAGGTTCGAACCCACCAGAAGTACCTACTGTCAAATTTTCAGAGAAATTATTAGTTCCGCCCTCTTTTAAACGAATTTTTTTTACTGTTTCAAAAAAATATTTCGGACTGGATAATTTTTTTCAAACGTTGTACCATTCATTTTACTTCGTTTCAAAAACCTAAAAGTAACTGAAATAATAGGATAATTTTTTCGAAAATTTTTTTTTCTGTTTCAAAAATTTTATTTTTTCAAAAGATTTATTTTCAGACAATCGCTTTTCTTTTGCCGTTAAGTTTTCTTCAGCTGCTGTTTAAACATTTTTTTGCATGGGGGATCTTAGTAACTCGCAAGAATCGTAATCTTTTTTTTTAGTGAAAATTGTAAAAATTTTTTTCGAAAACTTTCAAAGACATTTCGAGCAAAGACACAAACTCTTGGTCAATGCTCTTCTGAATTTTCGGAAGCTACAGTAAAAATGTTCAACAAAAGTTTCTTGAAATATACCATAGGTTGAATATAAAGAAAAAGTCCTACTAGTTTTTTGAAACAGTAAAAAAAATTAAGATGTGGACGTTTAAAGTATCGAAAAAATTCAAAAAACCGAAAAAATCAATGGTTAGAAGTAAGGTTTGTATTCGGACGACGACTTGCCCGTCCGTTTGCCGTCCGTCTGCATTCTGACGTGACGGTGTTGAAAACTTTTATTTCACGACAACTCAGAGATAAATACGCTCTTTTTCTTTTCAACCAACGGATAATTTTGATGAAACAGGGAAAAATTTTGATTTTTTTTTTGAGATTAGAAAAAGCTGTTTCCAGAGTGCTCATATTTTTTTGAACAATAAGAATATCAAAAACTCATAAAAAGAGTATTTCAAAAGTGTGACTATGCATCAGTCAAAGACAGCTTTTGAATGGCTCGAAAATCCGAAAATAAGCAAAACAACAGTTGGTGGGATTATCGAAGTCAACATTTTCTGAAGGAACTATGAAGTTCCTTGAAACAGTGAAAAAATAAGTTGAAATATGGAAAATTTCCAGAAAAACCTAAGAACCTAGAAATAAAATGACAAAACCTACTGCAATCTGTTCATAAACTGTCAGAATTCATTGTGAAATTACAATTAAATAATAGTCCAAAAGTAATGACTGATATTCTCATACCAATAATAAATTTTCTAGGAAACAGTGAAAAAATTATTCACGAAATCTTTATTTTCCTACTTTTCAAGAAAAAAAAATTCAAAAACTTTACTACTTATCATATGACGACAGCAACTAAGCGGTAACTGTCGCCTACCGAAAAAATGTTTGAAACAGGTAAATATTTTTTTGGGAGGAGCTAAATATTACTATTAGAGGGAAGTATGCTAATCCAAAACTACTAATATTTCTACATGAATCGGTTTAGTAAGTGTTAGTGATATGGGTGTCGTTTGAATTAGTGTCTAAAAATCCATTTGAACTGAGAAACAGGTTCCCAAAGTTCGAAAAAAGCACTTCCGCGGATCCACTTCTCATGGGACCCGCGAGAACTTGAATCAGGGGAAAAAAGTGAGAAGAGGATCCGCGACAGTGCTTTTTTCGAGTTTTGGGAGCCTGTATCTCGCTTCAAATTGGTTTTTGCTGACTAATTTTTTCATTGACACTTACTAAATCGATTCATGTAAAAATATTAGTACTTTTTGAATTAGCATACTCACCCTTTGAAGAAAAATGAAAAGTTGAACTAAATGGAATTTAAGAAGGAATATCTAGAACTCCAATAGAAGACATTTTCTAGATTTTTGAAACGGCAAAAAAATTAACTTTGTTTTTGCAAAACTATCTATGAAGCATTGAAGAATCGATCAAAAGAATCGATAAAATGACCGAAAATGCACATCCTTTTGAAACAGTAAAAAATTCTCAATGAGGAAACCTTAATAGTTTAGCGACGCTGACACGAAATTTTCGGGCAATTCGGCATAGAAAACGAGGGGAGTCAAAAAAAAACGATACTGATCACTAACCAACTCAAAATTTACTATGAATTTCCGTGAAACAGTAAAAAAGGTATGTCCAGAGGATCATCAGTAGGAATGTTTGGACCATAATTTTCTAAATCAGGCTTGGCCCGGGCCGGATTTAGGCTTATAAACTGGCAGAAATTCAAGGAAACAGTAAAAAAAAGAGGGTCTAAAACGGGATTAAAAACCACTAAACCAAGCCTAAATTGAATCAAAAAGGTCGAAAAAAATACAATAAGGAGTGTATAAAAAAGTGTGAGCAAGAAATTTTCGGACGCTGAACCGCCAAACTACAAAAAGAAAAGCTCAAAAACTCAGAAAACTGTGGAAATCTGGAGAAAGAACTATCTTTTTCAAGTGTAAACGAAATCAACATTTTCAGAAAGAAAAATGAAAAAAAATTTGAAACAGTGAAAAAAATAAGTTGACACTTGGAAAATTTTCAGAAAATATCCGGAAAGGCTACCATAATTGAAAAATTATTATTCACTAATATTTCCACACCAACAGATATTTTCCATAAAACAGAAAAAAACTTAGTTCAAAAAATTTGTTTTTTCTAACTTTCAAGAAATATTTCTATCATACTTGTGAAACTTCGGCCCCTGCAAACCCGGGCGCCCTGGCCCGGCTTTGGGTTCAAAAAATTAGGGGTTTTTTTTCAGAACATTTTACATTCTTTCAGTGAATATTCATCAAAGAAGCTTCAAACCCTCAAAATTACTGTTTTTATGCTCAATATGACCCTGGAGCACAAAATTTGCGAAAATGTTTTCGATTTTTCAAAATTCGCGGTAAACTTCCGGGCCGAGCGGGCCGGACCTTAGAAATTCGTGGGAAAGCCGGGCCCGGTCCGGCCTAAGTCAAAAACCCCACAGAAAATAGTGAACATCAGAAAAACAAGTTATAGGGTCATTCTAATATAAATTGCCGTCAAAAAACAACGTAGCAAAGTCAACATTCTCTAAAAGAACAGTGGAATTTCTTGAAACAGTAAAAAAACATTAGAGGGAATATTCCGGGAAATAGCCAAAGAATATATCGAAAATGAAAGAAAAACTACTGTAATCGGACAGAAACAGTCAGAATTGACAGTAAATTTAAAAGAAATAAAGAAGAACGCTTGATTTTCTGGAAAACATTTAATTAGCCATAGTAAACCACTGGAAAGTCTTTTCAAAATTTTTGAAACAGTAAGCTAATTTTTTATGATAGGTTGAACGGTCTTACTGTAGCCTATGATTTGATGTTTGGCAAATATCTGATTTGAAACAGTGAAAAAATGCTTCGAAACTGGAACCAGAAACCAAAATCAACAACCGATTGATCAAACTCCAAATCAACCAATTTCGACGAAACAGTGAACAAATTCTTCGAACTAGCTGAAAAAAAAATCTATAATATGACTTGAAATCGACTGAAATATACGGAAAAAAGTAAACGAAGTAAATGGTTCACAATACATATTGAGCACCCACTGAACTTGCGGAATTCCTATGAAGCAGTAAAAATTTTTTTGAGAAGTTAGTAAGAAACCAGTCGGTGGTGCCGCCTACGGCGGCTCACCTCCTTTTAGTTTGTCGCTGCGCTCCTCAATGGGGGGTTAATTTGCCATGCTCAACCCATTTTTTATCGTTGGGCCGAGATGCAGCTAAGCCTTCTTCTGAAGTGCCAAAAATTTTTAAAATTTGACTTCCCGCCAAAATGTTGAAATTTTGAATTCCCGCCAAAATAATCAGTTGTTTTGACGTTTCTTGAAGTTTCTAGAAGTTTTTTTGGAAAGAAGGAGAATGTTCTGGAAGGTTATTCATCCAGAGCTTGCCAGTTGAGTTTTCGGAGTACCGTAACTACCGTAATCCTACAGTAATCTCCACCATTTTTTCTTGGTGTACTATTGGGGTCCCTTAGATAGTACATGCAAAAAATCGAACAATTCTGAGCACTTCAAACCCGTTTTCTAGCTGTTGCTGAGTTATCTGGTTACTGTAGTTACCGTAATCCTACAGTAACCCGTGCTTCAAACTTTATAGAATTGAAGCGCTCGGTGACCCATGACTATGTGCCAAATATGGTAGAAAACGGTCGAGGGGTACAAAAGTTATTCAGTGATAAGTGCGGCACACACACACACACAGAGCTATTCTTTTAGTATATAGAAGAGATTGCGAATGGCATAATGGCTTTCACGAAAAATTTAGGCTGGATACTAATAAAAAGGGCTCAAGAACACCAAAAAAGGTATGCTCATATGTTTGGAATTAAGCAAAATGAAAATTTTTAATGGTTACTAAAATCGGCAAGAATCAGCCCCGGAAACCGCATGAAGACCGTTGCTAAACAAAAGATAGAAAAAAACACGAAGAGATGCTAACGGTGTCAACATTTTCTGAAGGTACTCTGAATTTTCTTGGAACAGTGAAAAAAAAGGCAAAATAAATTGACGAGTGGAAAATTTTCAAAAGAAAAACCCGAAAGTCTATCAAAACTGACGAAAAAAAAACAACTATAATTGGTTCAGAAACAGTGAAAAAATGCTCTAAAATGGGCAAAAAAATATACTGACAAATGCTGAAAATTCACAATTTATTCAAATTTACAGATTTTCAAAACACCAAATAAAAACCGTGGACGAATACTCACTGATATCCCTACACCAATAGAAACTTTCTATGGAACAGCAAAAAAATTAATTGACAACATTTTCATAGTTTTTGAAAAAAAAATCCTTATCAATTATCTAAACAATTTTCAAGGAAAATTGGCGTTGTTTGAAAAAATACAGGACGATTTTTGAATGGAGGTATGTTTTACATATATGTCCAGTCCCAGTCCGCAACCGGGCCGGGCCGGGTGCAAGTTATGTATGAAATTCTCCTAACAACGGAAAAATATTTGAGAATCCGATAGAGAAATACTCTTAGAATTTTGAAACAGCAAAACAATATTTTTCTAGAACCATTAAAAAAATCACTTAGAGACTCCTGCGGAAGAGAATATGATCATTGATCAAGTGACCGAATATTTGTATGCATACTTTTTTGAAACAGAAAAAAAATTCTGAGAAATCGTGTGAAAATCTTGAAAGTTTAGCGAAACCGACACGAAATTTCCAGAGAATTGTCTAGTATTTTTCATGATTTAGTGGTAGACAAGGCATGGAAACTGATATTCTTCAAGAAAAAAAAAACGATAGTGAGCAGTAAAGTTTCATGGGAAAGGAAAAAAACGTAACAAACTCGAAATTGTTCGAAAAAACAATGAAAATCCTTGAAGCAAAAAAAATAGATCCAAAACGGCTGAAAACTGTCTGACATCGACCGAAAATCTATTGAAAACCGGAAAACGTCCATGTAAATGGCCTATGATACTGATCGATTAAATAAAATTTGAACACGCAGAAAATCCATGAAACAGTAAAAAATTGGTCTAAAATTCTGAAATGAGATGAAAATGGCTGGAAATAAGGTCTGAAACACACGAAAAATGTCGAAAAAACTACTGTAATCCTATAAAATGGCTTAAATTTACGGTAAATTGTATATAAATTATGAATGACGCTGGAAATATACCCAAACCATGTGATTAGTCATAATGTACCACTGCAAAACCCTTTCCATAAACTTGAAACAGAAAATTTTTTATAAGGGTCTGGAAGTATCACTGTAGCTTACGATTTGATGCGAAAGGTTATTTTAAGAGTATTCGGTTAAGATTTGTCTAGAACCGTTAAGAAACCGATGAAACTATTAAAAAATTTAGGACAAAAATGAATTTTGTGTGTGAATCATCAACTAAAACAGTACACATCAATTTTCTGATCTTATCATTTTTGGAACAGTAAAAAAACTCACAAAAAATAATTACAGAGTTTTATTTTTTATTTTCTTGCATTTTCATAATCAAATCTTAATCCCAAATCTACTATCATTCCAAAAATACAAAGAAAGTACTCACAATTGTATTTATCCCAGTTCTTCTCTACAACTATCCATTTTAATCCATCCTTCACGTGTCAGTGGTAAAACTACCCTTCAATAAATAAATAAATAAATAAATAAAAACAACTATTCCCACACCATCAGAAATTTTTCGTGAAACAGTAAAAAAGATTAGTTCAAAAAACGGAAAAAAACTGTAATTGGTTCAGAAACGGTCAGAAATCACTCTGAAATGGGAAAAAAAGTATGCTAACAAGTGCTGGAAGTTCACAATTCATTCAAATTTATCGACAGGCCGGCCATAAAAGAATTCAAATACTCACTAATATTCCTACACGAATAGAATTTTCTATGAAACAGAAAAAAAAATTCACAACATTTTCATAGTTTTTGAGAAAAGCCTCATCAAGTATCTGAACCAATTTTCAAGGAAAATAGGCGTTTTTTTGTTGAAATAAATTGAAGAAAAAAGATTAAAAAAATTAAAAATTGTTTTTGGACATGTATGAAATGTTCCTATCAACGGAAAGTGGTCCGAAAAAAATATTTGGGAATCTGATAGAAGAACGCTTTTAGCTTTTTCGAAACAGAAAATCATTATTTTTGAATATAGAGGGTGGAAAATTGAAAAATTTTTTCCGCATGTGAAACGTGATAAATTTGTAACTTTTCTGTTTTTTCCCAAAAGTGTAATTCTTACGACTTTGGGAAGGGTACTTTTTCAACGTACAATAGCCCACGCGAGAATGAAAAAATTTTTAATTTAATTTTTAATTTTCTGAAAGCCAGCACAGAAATGATTATAAATATTGAAAAATGTTACGCGGAAAAAAAAATTTCAAATTTTCCCGTTGCTATATATATTTTCAAAAAAAAAATACTTCTAAAGATAAAGGAGTCGAAGGAATGATTGATCAAGTGACCGAATATTTGTATGAATACTTTTTTGAAACAGTAAAAAAATTCTGAAAAGTCGTATGAAAACTTTGAAGCTTTAGCGAAACCGATACGAAATTTTTAGAGTAATGCCTGATATTTCATGGCTTAGCGGTAGAAAATACATGGGAACTGAAATTTTTCATGTAAAAATACGTTAGTGAACACTAAAATTTGATAGGAGAGGAACAGAAAGAAACAATCACGAAATATTTAGGAAGAAAAACAATGAGATTCCTTGAAACGGTAAAAATAGATTCAAAGCGGCTGGAAACTGTCTGACAACGACAGAAAATCTATTGAAAACCGGAAAACGTCCATGTAAATGGCCTATTGTACTGATCGATTAAATAAAGTTTGAACACACAGAAAATCCATGAAACAGTAAAAAACTGGTCTAAAATTCTAAAAAAAAAAGATGAGAACGACTAGAAAAGGCTTAATACACATGAAAAATGTCGAGAAAACTACTGTAATCGGATAAGAATGGCCTGAATTTACGGTAAATTGGAAATAAACAATGAAGAACGCCGGAACATCACCAAATCATCTCATTAGTCATAATGTACCACTGCAAAACGCTTTCCATGAATTTGAAACAGTAAGATTTTTTAATAAGGGTCTGAAAGTCTCACTGTAGCCTGCGATTTTTATGTTAAAAGGTTATTTTTAAAGTACTCGCTCAGGATTTGTCTAGAACCGTTAAGAAACGTATGAAGCTTTGAAAATTCAGGACACATACATTTTGTGTGTAGGGAGAGTAAAGCAGGACAGTACACACAATTTTTTTGAACTATCACTTTGAACAGTAATCAAACTC
Source organism: Caenorhabditis brenneri (assembly GCA_000143925.2). Taxonomy (NCBI): domain Eukaryota; kingdom Metazoa; phylum Nematoda; class Chromadorea; order Rhabditida; family Rhabditidae; genus Caenorhabditis; species Caenorhabditis brenneri. The sequence continues at coordinate 60,530 of GL380208.1, read as the reverse complement.
AAAAAAAAGTACAGAACTTTTTTT
>GL380208.1:33160-45868 GCA_000143925.2 Caenorhabditis brenneri | reverse complement strand
CTTTCAAGCCGTTGAAAATTTTTGACTGCGTGGCGCTTATTGAAAGTAAGCTTAAATTTTAAAAAATCAACTGAAAAACGTGGTGTTCGTATACTTTTGCACCGTACTGCGATGGTACTATCATCAAATTATAGTACTTCAGCTGTTTCAATTTTTTTGAAACAGAAAAAAAATTTTCACCGAATACTGCTAAACTTAGGTTGTCATCGAGCATAAATTACTGAGAATGAACAACAAAGTGAAAAGAACAAACTAATATGAACTGAGCAAGCCGAGAACAGCAGAAAAAATTTTGAAACAGTAAAAAAATTAGAAAAATGTGAGTGAGAATTGGAGTTTGAGAAAAGCTGTGATGAATAAGAAATGGACGGGAAGTGATAGAAAAAGATTCAAAGTTTTTGAAAAACAAAAGAAATTTGATTCTGAGCAATTTAGATTTTTTAAACTGAACATGACGAAAAAATTTTTCGGATTTTGAAATCGAAACATAGAAGTGTTTATAAAACGATGATAGAAACGCTGTCTGACTTTAGAGTCATATAACTGGAAATTCCATGAAACAGTAAAATAGGTCAGGGTACTACCAGTCAAACTAATTTTTCAGAGCCGTTTGGTGCAAAATGAGTTTTTCAGAAAACTTACTTGGAATCGATCTAGAATAGTTGAAAAAAAAAATTGAAACTGTAGAAAGTTTCCAAAGAAAAAAACCTTCCGTGTGGGAATGCAATAATGACAGAAACAGTAAAACACCATAATTATTGGCACCTATCTGATTTGGAACAGTGAAAAAATAATTGTGCATTCAGCCCAGCCCGGCAAACAGAAGGGCCGATCCCAAGTTTGGACATGTATGAAATTTTCCTATAAACGGAAAGTGGAAGATAAGAAAAAGTTCCAGTCCTAAACAATTATTTGGGAATACGAAAGAGAAATGCTGATAGATTTTTTGAAACAGCAAAAAATATTTTTGCAGAATCATTTTCGAGAAAATAAACCTAAAGACAGAGGGTGAGAAAAGATTGATCAAGGAACCGAAAATCTGTATGAATAATTTTTGAAACAGTTAAAAAAATTTTGAAAAATCATTTGAAAATTTAAGGAAATCGATATGAGATTTTTCAGAGAATTGCTCGATATTTCATGGTTTAGTGATAGAAAATATATGGAAACTGGAATTATTTGAGAAAAAAGGTTAGTGAAAACTAAAAATTGATCTAAAGGGAGAAAACGTAACAAACTCAAAATTCTCAGAAAAAAACAATGAAATTCTTTGAAAGAGTAAAAGCAGAATCCAAAACGGCTGAAAACAGCCTGACAATGATCGAAAATCTATTGAAAACCGGAAAATGGCCAATAATACTGGTCAACTTAATAAAGATTGAACGCCGTTAGAAGTGCAGAAAATCAATGAAACAGTAAAAAATTGTTCTAGAATTCTAAAAAAAAAATATGAGAATGGCTAGAAATAAGGTCTAAAACACATGAAAAATGTCGAAAAAACTACAGTAATCGGATAAAAATGGCCTAAATTTATGGTAAATTGAGAAGAAATTATGAAGAACGCTGGGAATTCTACAAATCATTTAACCACAAAATGTACCACTACACAACGCTTTCCATGAATTTGAAACAGTAAAAATTTTTGGATATGGGAGTCTGAAAGCCTTACTGTATTCTATGATTTGATGCAAAATGTTATTTTCAGAGTATTCGCTTAGGATTTGTCTAGAACCGTTAAGAAACATATGAAACCTTTGAAATATTCAGAACGAAGATGAATTATGTATATCAGGAAAGGTCACCAACTGAGACAGTACACATCAATTTTTTGAACTCATCAACTTTGAAACAGTAAAACAAAAACTCAAAAAAAAAGTACAGAACTTTTTTTGAGTTTTCAAATGCTTTTCCGTTGAAACACAAAAAAGAAAAAAAACTTCAGAAAAATTTTCAGATAACTGGACAAAAGTCTAGAATTTGATAATATTCAAGCGTAGAAATCTTTCGAAACAGTGAAAAATATGCACAAAGATAGGCCGAATTTCTGAGAAAAAGTGAAAATTTTTTTATTGGACGAATTTGGTTTCGGAAAACATAGTTCGAGAGATCAGTGATTTCGAACCAGAAAACAAAATCCAATCATTTTTGAAAAAGTAAAATGAAAGCATTATTAAAAAGTATAAATCACTCAAATATTTCGATACCAACAGAAATTTTTCATGAAACAGTAAAAAAAGCTAGTTCAAAAAATCTCTTTTTTCTAGTTTTCAGAAAAATTTCTATGACTAAAAAATCATAAGTTTTTCAGGAAATACGAACAAATTCTCAAAAATTCCACAGAAAGTGGGGTAAATCAGGAAAACGAGCTATAGGATCATTCTTAAATAAACTGACATTAGAGATGTCAATGTAACAAAAATCAACATTCTCCAAAGGAACAATGAAATTTCTTGAAACAGTAAAAAAAATTAGAGGAAAGATTTGCAGAAAATAAACAAAGAGTTTATCAAAAATGACGGAAAAAACTACTGTAATCGGACAGAAACAGTCAGAATTGACAGTGAATTGAAAAGGAATAAGAAAGAAAACTGGAAAGAATGAAAATCATGGAACAGCCACAATATACCACTGGAAAATATTTTCAAAATTTTTGAAACAGTGAACATTTTCGATAGGAGTCTGAACAGTCTTATTGTAGCCTACAATTTACTGCATAATGAATTATTCAGAAAACTCACTTGGAATAGGTCTAGAACAATTGGAAAAATTTTGAAACTGTGAAAAGCTCCAAAAAAAAACTTTCCTTACAGAATATAGCAATACCGACTGGAACAGTAGTACACCATAATTCTTGGCACCTATCTGATTTGAAACAGTGAAAAAAAAATACTTGGGTATCTGAACCAAACAAAAACAACGCATCAACTTCCAAATCAACCAATTTCGATAAAACAGTGGATTAATTCCCCGAACTAGCTGAAAAAAGTTATGAAATGACTTGCAATCGGATGAAATGGACCTAACGAGATCAAAATTTTCAGAAAGGAAGAATGAAATTTTTTGAAACAGTGAAAAAAATAAGCTGACACATGGAAAATTTTCAGAAAACATCCGGAAAGCATTGCATTAAAAAAAAAATATTCGACTCCTGTAAAACCCGGACGCCCTGGCCCTGCCCCGATTCAAGAAATTTTGGAATTTTTTTCTATAAAATTCACATTTTTCACTGAAAATTTATCAAAGTAGTGTAAAATGTTTCAAAAACCCATCAAAACTACTGTTTTCATGCTCAATATAATCATGGAGCACAAAATTAGGAAATATTTTTTTGATTTTTCATAACTCGCCGTAAACTTCCGAGTCAGCCTTGCGGGCCACCGGGCCGGACCTTAGAAAACCGTGGGAAGGCCCGGCTCGGCACTCCACAAGTATGTCAAAAACCCTACAGAAAATAGTGAACATCAGGAGAACAAGCTCTAGAGTCATTCTAATATAAATTGACATAAAAGAGGCCAACGTAACAAAGTCAACATTCTCGAAAGAAACAGAGAATTTTCTTGAAACAGTAAAAAAACTAGTGGAAAGATTTACAGAAAATAGAAAAGAATCTATCAAAAATGACGGAAAAAACTACTGTAATCGGACAGAAACAGTCAGAGCTGGCTGTGAATTGAAAAGGAATAACGAAGAAAACTGGAAAGAATGAAAATCATGGAACAGCCACAATGTACCGCTGGAAAATATTTTGAAAATTTTTGAAACAGTAAACATTTTCGATGGGGGTTTGAACGGTATTATTGTAGCCTACCGTTTGGTGCATAATGATTTTTTCTCCGAAAACTCACTTGGAATAGGTCTAGAACACTTGAAAAAATTGAAACTGTAGAAAATTTCCAAAAAAAATCTTTTGTAGGAATTCAATACCAACTGATACGGTACAACATAACTTTTTGCGCCTATCTGATTCGAAACAGTGAAAAAAATGCTTCGAAACTAGAACCAGATATATTGATCAGAATCCATATCAACCAATTTCGATGAAACAGTGGAAAAATTCCTCGAACTAGCTGAAAAAAGCTATAGAATTATTTGAAATGGGCGGAAAATTACGGAAAAAAGTAAAAAAAAAAGTAGAGTGTCAGCAATACATATTGGATACCCACTGAACTTGCGGAAATCTTATGAAACAGTGAAAAAAGTCTTTGGGTAACACGTAAAAAAAAGACAGTTTCTTTGAGTAATAATTGACGAGTGGGAAATTTTCAAAAAATAACCCGAAAGTCTATCAAAAATGACGAAAAAGAAACAACTGTAATTGGTGCAGAAACAGGAAAAAAATTACTCTAAAATAGGGGAAAAAAAACTGACGAATGCTGGAAATTCACGATTCACTCAAGATTACAGATTTTTGAGAAGCCAATTGCAAGACACAGACGAATTCTCGCTAATACGCCCACACTAATAGGAACTTTCCATGAAACAGGAAAAAAAAATAATTCACAAAACTTTTTTAGTTTCTGAAAAAAACCCTGTCAAGCATTCAAACAATTTTAAAGGAAAATTGGCAGTTTTTGTAAAAAATACAGATCGATTTTCGAATGGAGATAAATTTTACATACATGCCCAGGGTCTCTCGCCCCCCACAGCCGGCGCGGGCCCAAGTTTGGACATGTAAATGAAATGTTTCTATCAACGGAGAGTGGAAAAGAAGAAAAATTTGAAGTTAGGAAATATTATTTGGGAATTCGGAAGAGAAATGCTCTTGGATTTTTTGAAACAGTAAAAAATACAATTTTTGACAAAAAATCACTTAGAGAGGGATGAAAAAGAACTGATCAAGTGACCAAAAATTTTTATGCATACTTTTTTGAAACAGTAAAAAATTCCGAAAAATCGTTTGAAAACCTTGATCATTTAACGAAACCGATACGAAACTTTCAGAGGATTGCTTGATATTTCTCATGGTTTAGTCGTAGAGAATACATGGAAACTGAAACTCTCTCAGAAAAAAAAGGTAGTGAACACTATAATTGGATCTGAAGAGAGCGTAACAAGCTCAAAATTCTCAAAAAAAAACAATGAATTTCCTTGAAACAGTAAAAATAGAATCCAAAACGGCTGAAAACTGTCTGACAACGACCGAAATTCTATTGAACACTGGAAAATGGTCGAAAACACTCATAGATTTGATAAAGGTAGGACACTATTGCAGAAAATCCATGAAACAGTAAAAAATCTCTAAAATTTCTTTCATAAAAGATGAGAATGGCTGGAAATAAGGTCTAGAACACATGAAAAATGTCGAGAAAACTACTGTAATCCTATGAAATGGCATAAATTTACGGTAAATTGTATAGAAATTATGAATAACGCTGGAAATATACCCAAACCATGTGATTAATCATAATGTACCACTGCAAAACGCTTTCCATGAATTTGAAACAGTAAAATTTTTTTTAGGAAGGTCTGAAAGTATCACTATAGCCTTTGATTTGATGCAAAAGGTTATTTTCAGAGTATTCGCTCAGAGTTTGTCTAGAGCCGTTAAGAAACCGATGAAACCTTTGAAATATTTAGGACAAAGATACATTTTGTGTGTGAGGGGCGGAAGCTGGAACAGTACACACAATTTTTTTTTTTGGAAACCTATCGCATTTGAAACAGTAAAACAAAAACTGAAAAAAAAGTACAGAACTTTTTTTTTGAATTTTCAAACGCTATTTCGATGCAACACAAAAAAGGAAAAATACTTTAAAAAGAGAATTAGAAAGAGTTTAGAATTTGATAATATTCAAGTGTAGAAATCTTTCGAAACAGTGAAAAAAATGCACAAAGATAGGCCGAATTTCTGAGAAAAAGTGAAAATTTTTTTATTGGACGAATTTGGTTTCGGAAAACATAGTTCGAGAGATCAGTGATTTCGAACCAGAAAACAAAATCCAATCATTTTTGAAAAAGTAAAATGAAAGCATTATTAAAAAGTATAAATCACTCAAATATTTCGATACCAACAGAAATTTTTCATGAAACAGTAAAAAAAGCTAGTTCAAAAAATCTCTTTTTTCTAGTTTTCAGAAAAATTTCTATGACTAAAAAATCATAAGTTTTTCAGGAAATACGAACAAATTCTCAAAAATTCCACAGAAAGTGGGGTAAATCAGGAAAACGAGCTATAGGATCATTCTTAAATAAACTGACATTAGAGATGTCAATGTAACAAAAATCAACATTCTCCAAAGGAACAATGAAATTTCTTGAAACAGTAAAAAAAATTAGAGGAAAGATTTGCAGAAAATAGACAAAGAGTCTATCAAAAATGACGGAAAAACTACTGTAATCGGACAGAAATAGTCAGAACTGGCTGTGAATCGGAAAAAAATTTTGAATAACGCTCGATAATAATTAGCCACAATGTACCACTGGAAAAGTTTTCAAAACTTTTGAAACAGTAAACATTTTCGATGGGAGTTTGAACGGTCTTACTGTAGCCTAGAATTTGGTGCAAAATGTTTTTTCTTTCAGGAAACTCACTTAAAATTGGTCTAGAACAGTTGAAAAAATTTTGAAACTCTAAAAAATTTCCAAAAAACCTTCCGTGTGGGAATGCAACAATGACTGAAACAGTAAAAAAAACAGCATAATTCTTGTCACCTATCTAATTTGAAACAGTGAAAAAAATTCTTCGAAACTGGAACCAGAAAACAAAAACGCATTGATTAAACTCCAAATCGATCTATTTCGACGGAACAGTGAAAAAATTCCTCGAACTAGCTGAAAAAAAAAACTATAAAATGACTTTAAATCGACTGAAGTTTACGGAAAAAAGTAAAAAAAAAAGTAGCGTGTCAACAATACATCTTGGATACCCACTGAACTTGCGAAACTCTGATGAAACAGTAAGAAAATTATTTGGATAGCACGTAAAAAAATTGAAAATGGCTGAATGGCTTACATTTCGATAGGGACTTTAAACAAAGACCATGTTTTGAATCCGGGCCGACACGGGCCGGCACATAACTCGCTTCAAAATGAAAATTGTGAGTAGAACAACATATCAGATGATAGAACTCGGCGAGCTCTACAACATCAAATACAAATGAAAGACTGCTTTGAAAACGTTAACAAGGTCCGGGCCGCTTTAATGGCCGGGCCGGCAAAAACCGTCGGCCCGGATATAAAAAGCCGGCCCGTATCATCTGGTATGTTGTTCAGCTCACAATTTTCATTTTGAAACGAGTTATAGAAGATAATGTAACGATGCCAACATTTTCTGAAGGAACACTGAATTTTCTTGAAACAGGTAAAAATATAAGTTTAAAATGAATTAACGAGTGAAAAATTTTCAAAAAAAAACCCGAAAGTCTATCGGAAATGAGGAAAAAAACAACTGTACTCTGGTTCAGAAACGGTGAAATTTACCCTGAAATGGGAAACTACTAATATCCCTATGATCCCTACACCGATAGAAACTTTCATTCAAACAGGGAAGAAAAGTTATTCACAAGATCTTTGATTGTTTTTTTTCGAAAAATACAAAACGATTATTGAAACAGTAAAACAATCGTTGAGTGAAACTAAGTTTTAAATACGTGTCTTGGCAGCCTGGCCCGGCACAGCCCCCACAGCCGGGCCGGGCCCAAGTTTGGACATGTATAAAAGCAACGGAAAGTTTAAAAGAAGAACAAAAGTCTGTGTTTGCAAAGAATATTCCAGAATCCGGTTGAGAAATGCTCTTGGATTTTTTGAAACAGCAAAATACAATTTTTGATAAAAAAAATCACTTAGAGAGGGATGAAAAAGAACTGATCGAGTGACCGAATATTTGTATGAATAACTTTTTGAAACAGTAAAAAAATTCTGAAAACTGGTATGAAAACCTTGAAAATTCAGCGAAACCAATACTGTCTCAGAAACCCGTCTCAGAAACCAGAAATGATGTTTTTAGCGGAAAATGTTTCTGTGTCAGTTTTCTTTTTATCCTTATTGAGCTCAATTTTTGAGTAGTTTCAGAAGTATTTTCAAGGACTATACACCGTCACGTCAGAATGCAGACGGACGGGGGCGGACGGCGGGCAGGGAGGAGGGGCAAATCACAGTCCAAAGCTTATCTCTGACAGACCTATCCAAGCTAAATTGGTCAAAAGTAGTGGGGAAAGTTGTGAAACAGTAAAACCGGATACAACCATTAAAAATTGGAATTATTTGGAACATTTTAGAATAATTTTTTTTGGAATGAAACAGCGAAAAAAAAACCAGTTAAATCTCAAACTGAAAAAGTCGAAAAAAAAGTTTTGTACAAAAATAAATTACTGATATTATCCTGGAATTCACAAACAAAAATTTTCAAAAATTTTGAAACAGTAAAATAATTTTTTTTTCTTTTTTTTTCTTATAAACCGGTACGAATACATTCAAGAAGACCGAAAAAAGTCAGGAATTTCTTGAAACAGAAAACTATAAACCAGTAAAACTGCTTAGCAGATTACCAGATAGAACATCTTTTACCGACATACGGTATTTCTGAAGGTTTTTTGGTGGGACCCAAAAATTTTGAAAAATTTTAACTTTTCCTGTGATCCTAGGAAAACAGACCAAGATACAACAGTTTTTTTTTTGGAAAATTGCTCAGAATGAAATTCAAAAAAAAAACATTTTTCAGACTTGAATGTTCTTTTCTGAACTAATCAGTCCAAAATGGAATAAAAAATTCATTTAGTGATGAAAAAGCTAGGAACACGAAGGCACTAGTTTAATTTTCAATGCAAAACAAAATTTAAAAATTTTGAAACAGTGAAAAAATCGGTCGATAATAGCACAAAATTATTAAAAATATTGAAAAAAATAACGGAAAAAAGCTTGCATCGCATTGATTACGATTCGAATCCCATCAAGATTAGCAAAAATTATTTGAAACAGTATAAAATCTATGTAAGAAAAATGATATTTAAAAAAGTGGAAAGTTGGCTGAGAATGACCTGATAGCTACTGAAAGTTCCGAGAAAGAACTGCAAAAAAATGACAGAGGGAGCCCAAAAATAAAATTTATTCTGTGCAGTTTAGCACTGAAAATTGCAAAAATTATAGTCTCTTGGGAGACTACACTCCAAACCAACTAAAATCAGCAGGATAATTTTTGAAAGAGAAAAAAAATTCAAGAAAAAGTCAGTTAACACAGTTAACACAGGCGAATTTTCCCCCCAGTAACAGAAAAATTCATGAAACAGTAAAAAAAATTTCCGAGACAAAAATGTTAGAAAAAGTAATTTTCTCATTCCGAAATCATCGAAAAATGGCTGAAAATAAAGAAAAAATACAGAAAAAAATTCCGATGAGGCAAGTATGTTTTAACATGAGGCAAGTATGTTTTTTTTTAAAATCATTTCTGTCAAAATAATTATTTCTCAGAATATAATTTGAAACAGTAATTTTTCGTTTCGAAAATTCAATGAAACTAGGGGTAGGGAAACTGATTACTGTAAATTAAAACTGTTTTTCAATCTTTAATACTGAAACAGTGAAAAACCCGGAATAGACAATTACCAAAAATTCAGGAGAGTTAATGTCTCAAAATGATTTGGAATTTTGAAACAGGGAAAAATATTGATTTACATTTCAACGAACAACATCGGATTTTTCACTTATTCCTAACTGTAATGAACATTTCAGACAAATTTTTTTACTGGCAGAATCAGATTTGAAACAGTAAATTTTTCAATTCGAAATAAAAGGGAAAAATCCGGAAAAAATGCGCTTACGAGGGAATATTTTTCCCACATGGGTTTGGAATTTTCTATAAACTGGTTGTCTAAATAAAAGAAGATGCTTCTGTGAGTGGATTCAGAAGTTCCTAGCCCTCACTGGAGCCTGAGAGTCTGGAAATCTTCATCTGAAAATTAGACCCCGTCTCCTAGTTTTCAATTTATCTTGTTAGGTCATTACCAGTCGGTGGCGCCGCCTACGGCGGCTCACCTCCTTTTTGTTCGTCGCTGCGCTCCTCAATGGGGGGGTTGATTTGCCACGCCTAAACTCATTTTTGATCATTGGGCAGTGATGCACCCTAAACCTCCTCCCTGTTCTAAAAATGTTGCTTATTTGAATTCCCGCCAAAAATTTGGAAAATTTGAATTCCCGCCAAAAATTTTGATAATTTGAATTCCCTCCAAAAATTTTGAAAATTCAAATTCCCGCCAAAATAATCAAATGTTTTGACGTTCCTAGAAGTTCCTAGAAGTTTCTGGAAGTTCTGGAAGTTCCTTTAAGTTTCTGGAAGTTTTGGAACATTCTAGAAGTTTCTGGAAGTTCTGGAAGTTTCTGGAATTTTCTGGAAGTTCTGGAACATTCTAGAAGCTTATGGAAATTCTGGAACATTCTAAAAGTTTCTGGAAGTTCTGGAACAGTCTAGAAGTTTCTGGAAGTTTTGGAAGTTCTGGAACATTCTAGAAGTTTCTGGAAGTTCTGGAACATTCTAGAAGTTTCTGGAAGTTCTGGAAGTTTCTAGTAGTTTCTGGCAGTTTCTAGAATTTTCTCGAAAGAAGGAGAATGTTCTAGAAGGTTATTCATCCGGAGCTTGCTAGTTGAGTTTTCGGAGTACCATAACTACAGTAATCCTACAGTAATCTCCACCATTTTTTGTTGGTGTACTATTGGGGTCCCTTAGGTAGTACATGCAAAAAATGGAACAATTCTGAGCACTTCGAACCCGTTTTCTAGCTATTCCTGAGTTATCTGGTTACTGTAGCTACCGTAATCCTACAGTAACCCGTGCTCCAAACTTCACAGAATTGAAGCGCTCGGTGACCCATGACTACATGCCAAATATGGTAAAAAACGATCGAGGGGTACAAAAGTTATTCAGTGATAAGTGCGGCACAGACACACACACGCACAGAACTATTCCTTTAGTATATAGAAGAGATAAATACGATTTAAGAGACCACCGAACTAGCAAGTCTTGGAATCAATAAAACGCACACAACAACACCAATGTTTTGCCCAGTAACGGAAAAATCCATGAAACAGTAAAAAAAATATTTCCTGGGAAAAAATGATTTCATTGACGAAGGGATCATTAAACGATTCTTGAAGACCATTCCTTTACCTACGGACATATTGAGTTAAATTTTTTCGATTCGAAAATCGGATTAAACTAGGTAGTGGCAGTTTATTACTGAAAACCAGAATATTCTTTTAATCATTTATAGTGAAACAGTAAAAGTTTTCAGATAATATAGGAAATTTCGTACGAGCATCGAACTCCAATCTTCAAGTTATAGTATCCCAGTTGATTCAATTTTTTTGAAACAGTAAGAAAAAAATTTCCCGAAACACTGTTAGGTTTAGGTAAATATTGATCATCATATGATGAAAATGAGCCGCAACAGAATAGCAGTCAGAACTAAGCTAACCGAAAATAGCAGGAAAAAATTTGGAAACAGTAAAAAAAATGCATCGAAAGTGGCTGAAAATTGTTATAAATTGACTTGAAACTATCTGAAAAAAAAAACTGGGAGAAGACAGCAATGGTAACGGAATAAGGTCTGAACTTGCCAAAATCCTATGGAACAGTGAAAAAGATGAAAAAAAGTAAAAACAATAGTTGAAAACTGGCTGAAAATGACCCGAAATTGATGGAAATTTCTAGAAAAACTGCGAAAATTGGCCCAAAAACTAGAAAAAAAATATTTTGAAACCTATTCTGAACAATTAAGGCTATGTTTACTGAAAATTTCGGAAATTATTTTTCTAATCGCAACTTTTAGAACTGAAAGACTCTTTCTATCAAGTTATAGACCAGGCAAAATCAGGGAAAACTTTTTTTGGAACAGCAGAATCCTTTTTTTAATTTACATATATACGAACAGCATCGGTTTTCCACTCAAGTAGCAGAAAAACTGCTGAAAGACTACAGAAACATTCCAACGGGGTAAGATCTGAACAATTCCTCTCAAACTGATAATTTTTCAGAATCTAATTTGAAGCAGTAAACTTTTCATTTCGAAAATTCAATAAATCTAGGAGATGAAGACATATTACGGCAAATTGAAACTGTTTTCTTAATCTTTAATACTGAAACAGTGAAATTAATCGGATAATATAAGAAATGTTATGCGACCATATGCCAAACTTCAAGTAATAGTATCTCGATTGATTCAATTTTTTCGAAACGGTAAGATGAATTTCCCAAACACTGCTAGACGTTGATGAATATTAAAGGGGGACAGTCACTAAAAAATTCCCTTCGAGATTTTTATACCATCGGATAGAGCTCGCCGAGTTACATCGAAAATCCTCTTGGAGACATATCTGAAAATCTCATTTTCGACCTGTTTTTGGACGTGGAAGTAGAGCATTTCCCTTTTTTTCCCTTTTTTCTCAGTACTATTTTTCACGCATTTCGCTTTTTCCCTTTTTTTCCCTTTTTCGTTTTTCACTTCGCTTTTTTGGGGACTGTCTTTGTTTTGGGTCCTAACTCAAAAGTGAAGCATTTTCATGAAAAATGATCAATTACAAAGTTGTTTGGCTGATAATTTTAAACAACTTTTTAGTTCGCTGCTTTTTGATAGCAACTACGGTTCTCAAGTTTTGGAGCCTCTAAAATGTGATACAAAAAATGCTGGTCGCAAGCTGTTTTGGGTCCAGGAGAGCCAGTAAACAAAACCTAATTGCGAAACAAAGTTGTTTCAGTATGTTTCATGAATGTTTTAACAA
>GL380208.1:12679-33150 GCA_000143925.2 Caenorhabditis brenneri | reverse complement strand
CCGCCTGAGCATACTCGACTATACTGAGCTGACGTTGCAGGATAGCCTACGTCGTTCTGCACATGTCATGCATCGTGATTTGATTTGATAAGATGTTGTGGATTTCACATCACACTATCTAGCTGTTTGTTTATCATCACACGCATCACCTACCTATTTTGTTACTAGATGGCGTCTATTGAAGCATCTAAGACATGAGTATGAATATCTCTAGCATGATGAGATAGTTGTCGATCCGAAAGCATGCTGGAGAGAAATTGGGATGCCGATACTTTCATCGTCCCAGGTTAGGCAGTAACCGAAAATTCATTGTAAAGCAAACTTGTTGCATATCTTTTCATGAAATTAATATCGAGACGTGTCATATTTTGGTATCTCATTTAAGGGGCTTCAAAGCTTGAGAACCGTAGTTGCTATCAAAAAGCAGCCAACTAAAAAGTTGTTTAAAATTATCAGCCAAACAACTTTGTAGTTGATCATTTTTCATGAAAATGCTTCACTTTTGAGTTAGGACCCAAAACAAAGACAGTCCCCAAAAAAGCGAAGTGAAAAACGAAAAAGGGAAAAAAAGGGAAAAAGCGAAATGCGTGAAAAATAGTACTGAGAAAAAAGGGAAAAAAAGGGAAATGCTCTACTTCCACGTCCAAAAACAGGTCGAAAATGAGATTTTCAGATATGTCTCCAAGAGGATTTTCGATGTAACTCGGCGAGCTCTATCCGATGGTATAAAAATCTCGAAGGGAATTTTTTAGTGACTGTCCCCCTTTAACCATAATCTACTGAAAATGCACTACAAAGGAGTAATAGTAGTAAAAACTAAGCTAACCGAAAACAGCAGAAAAAATTCGGAAACAGTAAAAAAAATTATTGAAAGTGGCTGAAAATTGTCATAACTTGACTTGAAATTATCTGAACAAAAACTGACATATAAGACAAAAATGGTGACAGAAGAAGGTCTTCACTGGCCGATATCCTATGAAACAGTAAGAAAAAGATGTTTGAGAAAATAAGGAAATAGTTAATAACTTGCTGGAAATGACCTAAAGGTTACTGGATATTCCGAAAAAAAAACTGAGAAAACCGAACTAAATTAATTCTGAGCAATTTAGGAAATGCTTACTGAAAATTTCAAAAAATTATTTTTCAATTTCAATTCTTCGAACTGAAAGATTTTATTTACCAAGTTATACACCAGGCTAAACCAGGGAAATGTTTTTTTTAACAGTAAAATTTCTTTAACAATTTCTAGACGTTGCATAGAAGGAACGTCATCAATGTTTTCAGTCAAATGACAAAAAGATCCTTGAAACAGTAAAAGAATTCCGATGGGGCAGTTACTGTCACGTCCTGCTGTCAGCTACATCAGAAAATACGACCCATTGGACTACTTCGCTGCTTGAAACGTTGTTGCCTGAATATCCAACGTTCGATTCCTGCCTGGCGTCAAATATTTTTCTATACTTTCTTGCTAACCTATTGTGCAAAAACATCATTTCTGGTCAAATAAGGAGGAGATCTCCAGTACCTTCAAATCCAACGTTTGCTGGTGTTGACGGTCATCTCTTCTATATACTAAAGGAATAGCTCTGTGTGTCTGTCTGTGCCGCACTTATCACTGAATAACTTTCGAACCCCTCGACCGTTTTCTACCATATTTGGCATGTAGTTATGGGTCACCGAGCGCTTCAATTCTGTGAAGTTTGGAGCTCGGGTTACTGTAGGATTGCGGTAGCTACAGTAAACAGATAACTCAACAATAGCTAGAAAACGGGTTCGAAGTGCTCAGAATTGTTCCATTTTTTGCATGTACTATCAAAGGGACCCCAATAGTAGACCAACAAAAAATAGTGGAGATTACTGTAGGATTACGGTAGTTACGGTACTCCGAAAACTCAACTGGCAAGCTCTTGATGATATATCTTCCAGAAACTTCTAGAAGTTTCCAGAAACTTCAAAACGAGTAATTTTTTGGCGGGAATTCAGAATTTCAAAATTTTTGGCACTTCAGAAAAAAGCTTAGGTGCATCACGGCCCAACGATAAAAAATAGGTTGAGCATTGCAAATTAACCTCCCATTGAGGAGCGCAGCGACGAACTGAAAGGAGGTGAGCCGCCGTAGGCGGCGCCACCGACTGGTTTCAACTCTACATGAGAGACATTAGATGCCGGTTTACGAGGCCACGCCTCGATATAGTTTTTTACTGCGCGCAAATGAAAAAAAAGGGGCGGGGCTTGTAAATCGACATACTGCATACACCGAGTATCACTTCGTTTATATTCACATAATTAATTCAGTCCAACTAATTTTTTGGCAGAACCGAATTTGAAACAGTACATTTTTTCGAAATCGCAGAAAATTACCTGAAGGAAAAAGGTGAAAAATCCAAAAATCTTTTAAAAAAATATAATTACATTTATTCTGAGCAATCCAGTATCTTTTACTAAAAAGGTCAAAAATACACTATTCTCCTGCTTTAGCAATCAAAAAGCCCGCCTGAACAAAGGAACTTTTTTTTTTTGAAACAGTATTTTTTTTATCTCAAAAATTGAATAGAACTGAGGACAGGAAGGTCATTACTATGAATCAGATCTTGTTTTCCCTTTTTGATACTGAAACAGTAAAAAAAAGTTCAGGAAAAATCCCCTGTGTCTGAAACTGATTCAATTTCTTCTAAACCATTCAGTCCAAAAAAAACAGGTTTTTTAATTGGTAAAAACGATGAAAACAGCGGAGAACTAGCTAAGTTTTTGTAGCAAAAAAAACTTTTAAAATTTTGAAACAGTAAAAAAATCGGCTGATAATTGCAGAAATTGTTCAAAAATCATTTGAATTCTACAGAAAAAAAACATTGAAAAGTGCTTGCATCTCACTGATTACCATTCGAACCCTACTAAGATTAGCAAACAATTTTTGAAACAGTATAAAATCTATGTAATAAATGAAAATGAAAAAGCGGGAAGCTGGCTGAAATTGACCTAATAGTTACTGGAAGTTCCGAGAAAGAACTGCGAAAATTGACCAAATGAGCCCAAAAATAAAATATATTCTGAGCAGTTTAGCACTGAGAATACCAAAACGTTGGACTACTAACTATTTCAACAGCAACCAAAATCAGTAGGAAAATTTTTGAAACAAAAAAAAAATTCCACGAAAAAGTCAGTTAAATGAGTTAACACCGGCTAATGTTTCTCCCAGTTACGTAAAAATGCATAAAACAGTGAAAAAAAATTTTGAGACAAAAATGTTAGAAACAGCAATGTTCTTATTTCGAAATCATCGAAATAATGGCTGGAAATAAAAAACAGTTACTGAAAAAAGTTCCTTTGATACAGTTACGCAACGATCATTTCTGTCAAACTGACAATTTTTCAGAATCTAATTTGAAACAGTGAAGTTTTCATTTTGAAAATTCAATAATACTAGGGGAAAGGAAGTAAATTACTGTGAATTAAAACTGTTTTTTAATCTTGGATACTGAAACAGTGAAAAACCGGAAATATGCAACTATAAACACTACCTCAGGAAATTAATGTCTCAGAATGATTTGGAATTTTGAAACAGGGAAAAATATTGATTTACATTTCAACGAACAACATCGGATTTTTCACTCATGTAACTGGTAATTCCATAAAACAATAAGAATTTTCCAATATCATGACCATTTCAGACAAATTTTTTTACTGGCAGAATTAGATTTGAAACAGTAAATTTTACATTTTGAAATAGTAGGGAAAAATCCGGAAAACGTGCGCTTACAAGGGAATGTTTTTCTCACATGGGTTAGGAATTTTCTATAAATTAGTGGTCTGGAAGAAGATGCTTCTGTGAGTGGATTCAGAAGTTTCTAGCCCTCACTGAAGCCTGAAGGTCTGGAAATTTCTATCTGAAAATCAGACCCCGTCTTCTGGTTTTCAATTTATCTTGTTAGGTCATTACAACGACTTGAACGTCGGAAAACCGAACTAGCAAGTCTTAGAAACAGTAAGTACACAATAACACCGGCGAATGTTTCTCCCTGTAACGGAGAAATCCATGAAACAGTAACAAAAATATTTCCTGGAAAAAAAAATGATTTCATTGAGGAAGGGATCATTAAAGGTGGCCGGACAGCAAAAAAGTATTTTCGGTAGAATTGAAGAATGAAGAACACAAAACTCAAGTTTCAATTCAAAAAGTAGTAATAGCATCTCTGTTCAAAGTTACAAAACAGCCGAGTTTATAAGGGCAGTAACAGGCGTTTCATATTTTCGCTCGTGTGGCGCAGCCGGTAGTGCGCGCAGCACCAAACTGGCGTGGAGTGTAAGTTCGACCCCACAGATGGTAATTATTTTTATCTTATTCCAAAATATGGTAAACTGACAAATTAGTGCATACACCAAATCTTACGTCAAATTGCGTATTTGCACTACTTTCTGCACCACGAGGCTTTCCTGTCCGGCCACCTTTAAACGATTTTTTAAGACCATTCCTAACCTACGGACAGATAAGGCCAAAATTATTTGGTTCGAAAATTCGATTAGACTAGGTAATGACAATTTATCACTGAAAACCAGAATATTTTTTCGATCATCACTTCTGAAACAGTAAATTTTTTTTTTCGGAAAGTATAAGAAATCCTGAGATCTTCAAGTTATAGTATCTCAGCTGATTCAATTTTTTTGAAACAGTAAGAAAAATTTTCCCAAACACTGCTAAAATTTGGGAAACAATGAGCATAATATACTGAAAATGAGCTACAACGGAATAGCAGTCAGAACTAAGCTAACCGAAAACAGCATAAAAAAATTGGAAACAGTAAAACACTATCAAAAATGACGAAGAAAAACTGTAATGGGTTCAGAAACAGAAAAAAATTGCTCTAAAATGGGAAAAAAGTATGCCGACAAATGCTGAGAAAAAACTAACTTGGAATAGGTCTAGAACTGTTGAAAAATGATTAAACTTTTTAGAAAATTCCCAAAAATCAACTGATAAAGTGCAGCATACCTTTAGGCAAAAAATCTGATTTGAAACTGGGAAAAAATACTTCGAGTTTGGAATCAATAAAAATCAATGCAATGTGATCAAACTCCAAATCAACCAATTTCGACGAAACAGTGAAAAAACTTTCAGACCCACCTGAAAAAAAAAACTATAAAATGACTCGAAATCGACTAAAATTCACAGAAAAAACGAAGAAAAAGACAGTTTCTTTGAGCTGGGTTCTAAGAAACAATGCTCAATAATACCAAACAATTGCATGCCTACATATTTGGAATTAAAATGGTGGAAGTCCACAATTCATTCAAATTTCCAAATTTTTGAAACACCAATCAAAACCCGGTGAAGAATACTCACTAAAATCCCTACACCAATAGAAAGTTTCTATGGAACAGGAAAAAAATTAATTGACAACATTTTGATAGTTTTTGAAAAAAAACCTTATCAAGTAACTAAATACAATGAATTGGTCAAATGACCGAAAATTTATATAAATCATTTTTCGAAACAGTAAAAAAATTCTGAAAAATTGTTTGAAAACCTTGAAAATTCGGCGAAACCGACACCAAATTTTCAGTGAATTGCCTGATATTTCATGGTTTAGTGGTGGAAAATACATGGAAACTGAAATTCCTCTAGAAGAAAAAACGTCAGTGAACAGCAAAACTTGATCTAAAGGAAGCAAACGTAACAAGCTAAAATTTCTCAGGAAAAAAAAGGATGAAATTCTTTGAAACAGTAAAAATAGAGCCAAAACAGCTGAAAACTGCCTGACAACGACCAAAAATCTATTGAAAACCGGAAAAGGGCCAACAATGTTGATCGATTAAACAAAGCTGAAAATCCATGAAACAGTAAAAAATCTCTAAAATTTCTTTCAAAAAAGATGAGAATGGCTGGAAATAAGGCCTAAAACACATGAAAAATGTCGAAGAAAAATGTCGAGAAAACTACAGTAATCGGATAAAAATGACCTAAACTTACGGTAAATTGAAAAGAGATTATGAAGGACGCTGGGAGATTTACGAATCACTTAACCACAATATGTACCACTGCAAAACGCTTTCCATAATTTTGAAACAGAAATTTTTTTAATAAGGGTCTGGAAGTCTCACTGAAGCCTATGATTTGATGTAAAAGGTTATTTTCAGAGTATTCGCTTAGCATTTGTCTAGAACCGTTAAGAAACCTATGAAACCTTTGAAACATTCAAGGAGAAAAAAAGAATTTTGTGTAACAGGAAAGGTTATCAACTGAAACAATACGCATCTATTTTCTGAACTTCTCATTTTTGAAACAGTAAAACAAAAACTCAAAAAATAAGTAGAGAACTTTTTTTTTGAATTTTCAAACGCTATTTCGATGCAACACAAAAAAGAAAAAATACTTTAAAAAGAGAATTAGAAAAAGTTTAGAATTTGATAATATTCAAGTGTAGAAATCTTTCGAAACAGTGAAAAATATGCACAAAAATAGGCCGAACTTCTGAGAAAAAAGTGAAAATGTTTTTGTTTTTTTGAAGAATTTGATTCCGGAAAACACAATCAATGGCTTTATACCAAAATAGAAAATCCACTTATTTTTGAAAAAGTTGAAATAAATTATCTGGAAACGCGTGGAAATTACTCACTAATATTCCCACACCAACATGAAACAGTAAAAAAACTGGTTCACAAAATCATTTTTTTCAGGATTTCAAAAAATACGAAAAAATTCTCAAAACCCCTATAGAAAATGGTGAAAATCAGGAAAGCAGGATCATTCTAATATAAACTCAGCTAAAAGGGGCAAACGTAGCAAATTCAACATTTTCCAAAGGAACAGTGAATTTCTTGCAACAGGGAAAAAAACTAGAGAACAATTTTCAGAAATGAGAAAAAGAATCTATCAAAAATTAAGAAAAAACTACTGTAATCGGACAGAAATTGTCAGAATCAACAGTAAATTAAAGAAGAAATAAGGAAGAAAACTAGATAGAATATAAATCATGGAACAGCCACAATGTAACACGAGAAAATCTTTCCAAAATTTTTGAAACAGTGAACATTTTTGATGGAAGTTTGAACGGTCTTATCGTGGTCTACTTTTTTGATGCAAAAAATGATATTTTTTTTAGAGAACTCACTTGGAATTGGACTGGAAGCCTAAAAACTTCTTATAAAACTGTCAACGAATTTCCGTCTGGGAATCATTTACCAATTGAAACAGAACATCAAAATTTGATTTGAAACCGTGAAAAAAAGACTCAAATAATAAGGAAAACAATACACAAAATTATTAGGTAATCAACCAGAAGTTTTTATGAAACAGTAAAAAAACATCGAAATGGGGCTGAAAATTCCCTGAAACAGAACTAGAATCGACAGAAAATGACGGCAAGGTGGAGGTTGAATATAACACATATTGGATCCTCACTGAACTTGCAGAACTTTTATGTAACAGTAAAAAAATTATCTGAGGAACGTGCAAAAAAAATGAAATTGTCTTCATTCGGAAGCGGTTTAATACACTTTGGACCCCCATGAATTGGGAAAAGTCTCTGAGATTGACTGTTATGTGTAGAAAGAAACAGTTTGTTAAGATTTTGAAACAGTAAAAAACATTTAGAAATGAAAAATCGATTCACAATTGGTTACAAAAATAATTTTGTAGATTTATCTTTTATCTTCTATATACTAAAGGAATAGCTCTGTGTGTCTGTGCCGCACTTATCACTGAATAACTTTTGAACCCCTCGACCGTTTTCTAAAATGTTTGGCATGTAGTCATGGGTCACCGAGCGCTTCAATTCTATAACGTTTGGAGCACGGGTTACTGTAGGATTACGGTAGCTACAGTAACCAGATAACACAACAAGAGCTAGAAAACGGGTTCGAAGTGCTCAGAATTGTTCCATTTTTTGCATGTACTATCTAAGGGACCCCAATAGTACACCAACAAAAAATGGTGGAGATTACTGTAGGATTACGGTAGTTACGGTACTCCGAAAACTCAACTGGCAAGCACTGAATGGATAACCTTCCAGAACATTCTTCCGCTTTCCAGAAACTTCTAGAAACTTCCAGAAACTTCTAGAAACTTCCAGAAACTTCTAGGAAATTCCTGAACTTCCAGAAACTTCTAGAAACTTCCAGAAATATCAAATATTTGATTATTTTGGCGGGAATTCAAATTATCAAAATATTTGACGGGAATTCAAATTTTCAAAATTTTTGGCGGGAGTTCAAATTAGCAACATTTTTGGAACAGGAAGGAGGCTTAGGGTGCATCACATCAAAATGAGTTTAGGCGTGGCAAATTAACCTCCCACTGAGGAGCGCAGCGACGAACAAAAAGGAGGTGAGCCGCCGTAGGCGGCGCCACCGACTGGTTAGTACTATACCATTTTTCTTAATTCCAATAGAAATTTCTAAAAAAAAAAGGTAAAAAATTCTTGATTAATATCCCTCGAAATTGCTCAAAAACTCAAAAACATCTACAAAATATGATTGTGATCTCAGGGAATTTCGAAGATTTTTTGAAAAAAAAAGCCTAAAACGATGAAAGAGCGAATCTTGGAAAAACAAAATAGAATCAAAATGAAAAAAGTGGAAATTCGATGAAACAGTGAAAAAATTGTTGAAAATTTTGGACTGGATTTCAAGGAGTAAATAACGGAAAATGATTCAAAATTGCAGAAAATACGGCTAGAAATGAATCTTTTAAAAAATTTGCAACCCGTGTTTTTTTTTCTTGAACATTGGGTACTGTCTGAAGGCATGCTGAAGTCGTCGAAAGAAGTGAATACTTTTTTTGACAACAATTCTTCCCAGAATTTTTTTCTGTAATGGAAAATCTCCGGTTTTTTCGAACAGTAAAATCAAAATCTTCTGAAAAGAAAACAAAGTACTCACTAATCACAAATATTTTCACAACTTTAGAAATTTTCAATGAAACTGTAAAAAAACTTAGCTCAAAAAATCACTTATTTTCTAGTTCTGAAAACGAAAAATCCATAGAAAATTTTCGAAACGGTGGGATACTCAAAAAATAAACAATGAAAATCACCAAAGTAAGCATTAAAGTTGACAGATGAAGAAGTAAGATCAACATTTTCTGAAGGAACAATGAAATTTCTTGAAACAGTGAAAGCTCTTTTTTTTAGATTTTCGAAAACGCTTCGGAAAAAAAGTGTAAAAAGACAACGATATCAAAATGGAATCATACAACAAATTCTCTCCAAATGTACTCCAAAATCCCATGAAACATTAAAAAAATTGGAAAAAAAATGTGGAAAAATGTCGGAAAAAGGCCTAAATCGGGAAAAAATGCCTAAAAATATTAATAAAACATTAGTTTTTTGAGGAATATCGTTCGCTGGTAAATCGGTAAAATTTCTCCCGTTTGGGAGGCTTAAAAATCGGAATTTTTGATTAATTTTTTTGGAATGAAACAGTAAGGAAGTTTTCAAAAAATAGATCAGAATTTCAAGGAAAAAATGATGAAAAATAATTCAAAATCGGAAAAAAGAGTGACTCATGATAATATTCTCAAAAGCAGTGGAACAATTTTTGAAACAGTAAAGTATCGTTCTCTGATTAAAGGTCCGTTCGCCGTCTGTCTCAGAAACCAGTAGGGATGTTTTAAGCGGAAAATGTTCCTGTGTCAGTTTCCTTTCTGTGCTTATTGAGCTCAATTTTTGAGTTTTAGAAGTATTTTCGAGTTTCGTACACCGTCACGTCAGAATGCAGGCGGACGGGCAAATCGCAGTCCAAATCTGAGCCTAATCACTGACAGATCTATCCAAGCTGAATTTGTCGAAAGTTGTGGGGAAAGTTGTGAAACAGTAAAGCCGGATACAATCATTGAATATTGGAATTTTACGGAATATTTTAGAATAATTTTTTTTGGATGAAACAGCGAAAAATAAAAGCCAGTACAATCTCAAACTAAAAAAATCGAAATAAAAGTTTTGTACAGTAAGAACCAGCCGGTGGCGCCGCTTATTCACCTCCTTTTTGTCCGTCGCTGAGCTCCTCAGTGGGGATTTATTTTTCATACTTGAACCTATATTCAATCGCTGGGCAGTGATGGGCATAAGCCTTTCTTCTAAAGTGGCAGACTTTGAAAATTTGAAAATTTTGAATACCCACCAAAAATGAGTTTCCAGAATACTGTAGCTACCGTAATCCTACAGTAACCCAACCTCCGAACGGTATAGAATTGGAGCGCTCGGGGACCCATGACTACATGCCAAACATGGTATCAAACGGTTCAGGGACACAAAAGTTATTCAGTGATAAGCGCTGGACACACAGACACACAGATAGACAGAGCTTGCCGCGTAGTAAATAGAAGAGAGAAATAGTGTTATTACCCTGGAACTAGACAAACGAAAACTTTGAAAAAAATTGAAACAGTAAAAAAAGTTTTTTTTGTTGTAGTTACGCAGGTACCAATACATTTCAAACGTACTGAATAAAGTCAGGAATTTCTTGAAACAGAAAACTGTAGAACAATAAAAATCGTTAGCAGATTAACAGATAGAACATGTTCGACTGACATACGGTATTTCTGGAGGTTTTCGTGATGGGACCCAAAAGTTCGGAAAAACATTTTTTTTGACCCACTGCTTTTTCGAAAACTCCACTTTTCCGGTGATTTAAAGAAAACTGACCAAGATGCAATAGTTTTCAAAAAATATTGCTCGGAACAAAGTTTAAAAAAAATAAATTCTTTCAGAATTGAGCGTTCTTTTCTAAACCATTCAGTCCAAAATGGAAGAAATAATTTATTCAGTGGTAAAGATGCTTGGAACATGAAGGAACTAGCTTGATTTTCGTCGCAAAAAAAGTTTTGAAATTTCGAAACAGTAAAAAAATCGGCTGATATTGCCAGAAATTGATTGAAAGCATTTTGAATTCAAGAGACAAAAGTTTGAGAAGTACTGATAACGATTCGAACCCTACCAAGATTAGCAAAAATATTTTGAAACAGTATAAAAGTTGTGTAAAAAATGATTTTAAAAAAGTGGGAAGATGACTGAAAATGAGCTGATAGCTACTGGAAGTTTCGAGAAAATACTGCAAAAATTGACAAAATGAGCCCGAAAATATTAATTATTCTGAGCAGTTTAGCACTGAAAATTCCGAAAATTTTCATTTTTTGGCATGAAACCTTAATCAATACACTCTAAACCAACCAAAATCAGTAGGAAAATTTTTTGAAATAGAAATTTTTTTTTAAATTTTTCACGAAGAGATTTGATTGATTAACTAACATCGGCAAATGTTTCTCCCAGTAACGGAAAAATCCATGAAACAGTAAAAAAAATTTCCGAGACAAAAATGTTAGAAAAAGTAATTTTCTTATTTCGAAATCATCGAAAAATAGCTGAAAATAATCAAAAAATTACTTTTAAAAAAAATTCCGATGGTGCAGTTATTAAATAATCATTTCTGTCAAACTAATCATTTTTCAGAATCAAACTTGAAACAGTAAATTTTTCATTTCGAAAATTCAATAAAACTAGGGGAAGGGAACTAAATACTGTAAATTAAAACTGTTTTTTAATCTTTAATACTGAAACAAAAAATATTTTCCGAAAATATATGAAATTTCATTGGATTCGTTACATCAAACTTCAAATTAGGGCATCATAGCTGATTCAGTTTTTTGAAACTGTAAAAAAAAAATTTCCAAAACTCTACTTGCTACGACCTTTAGGTAAAGTTTTCACGGAGTTTTCACTGATCATTAATATTTCCACAACTTTAGAAATTTTCAATGAAACTGTAAAAAAAAGATTAAAATCCATAAAAAAAAATTTTCAGTGAAAAAATGCAAAATTTTCAAAAAATTTGCAAAAATAGCGGCCCGGCCCGGAATTTGCCAACTATGGGATACAATCATCGAAAATCGGAATTTTAGAATAATTATTCTGAAATGAGATAGTAAAAAAACTTTTTAAAAAACTCAACAGAGTATCCAAAAAATTGGAAAGATTTGGCTCAAGGAAAGTGAGAAATCTAACGGCATCATGATTATCCATAAATAATACAGGCAGGAAACAAAATTTTTTGTTGTCAAAACGGTTCGAATACATTACAACGACTGAAAAAAAGTCACAGAATTTTTGGAACAGAAAACTACTATAGGCGAGTAAAACTCCTTAACAGATTTTTAGAGTATAATTACCCATATACGGTATTTCTGAAGGTTTTCGTGGTGGGACCTAAAAGTTTGGAAAAAACCTCAATATATTCAAAGAAAACTGACCAAGATACAACAGTTTCCAGAAAACATTGCTCAGAGTAAAGTAACCCAACTCTTTTTTTTTCAGGCTTGAGTGTTCTTTTCTAAACCATTCAGTCCAAAATGAAATAAAACATTGATTCAGTGGTAAAAACGCTAGGAACACGGAGGTACTCGTCTAAATTTCAATGCAAAAAAACTTATAAAATTTTGAAACAGTAAAAAAATCAGGTGGTAATGCCAGAAAATGACTAAAAATTATTTGAATTCTACAGAAAGTTCTACAGAAGAAAAAAAAATTGAGAAATACTGATTACATTGATTACAGGTTCGAACCTAATCAAGAGTAGCAAAAGTATTTTGGAACAGTGAGAAAATCTGTCACAAAAAAAATGGAAAAAAGGAAAGCTGGAAAAAAATGACCTAATAGCTACTGAACGTCCCGAGAAAGAACTGCAAAAATTGATCAAATGAGCCCAAAAATGAAATATATCCTGAGCAGTTTAGCACTGAAAATGCCGAAATTTGATCAATCAATACATTCTACAGCAACCAAAATCCGTAGGAAAATTTTTGAAACAGAAAAAAAATTTTCACGAAAAGTCAATTATGAAGTAAACACCGGCGAATGTTTCTCCCAGTGACGGAAAAATCCATGAAACAGTGAAAAAATTTTCCGAGGCAAAAATGCTAGATACAGCAATGTTCATATTTCGAAATCATCAAAAATGGCTGAAAAAAATCAAGAAGTTACTAAAAAAAATGTTCCGATGATATAGTCACGCAACGAGCATTTCTGTCAAACTGATTATTTTTCAGAATCTAATTTAAAACAGTAAATTTTTCATTTCGGAATAATAGGGAAAAACCCGGAAAAAGTGCGCTTACAAGGAAATGTTTTTTGTGTGCTCGGAATTTTCTATAAATTGGTTGTCTGAAACTAGATGCTTCTGTGACTGGATTCTGAAATTTCTAGCTGGAGCCTGAGCGTCTTCAAATTTTTATCTGTACATCAGACCCCGCCTCCTGGTTTTCAATTTTTATGTTAGGTCATTACAACGATTTGAACGGCGGAAAACCGAACTAGCAAAAGTCTGAGAAACATTATGTACACAATAACACCGGCGAATGGTTCTCCCAGTAACGGAGAAATCCATGAAACAGCGAAAAAATATTTCCTAGGAAAAAAATTGATTTCATTGAGGAAGGGATCATTGAAGATTTTTGAAAACCATTCTTTCACCTACGGACAAATGGGGTCAAAATTTTGCGATTCGAAAATTGGATTAAACTAGGCGCGTACAAGTTATCACTGTAGATCAGAATATTCTTTCAATCATCTCTTCTAAAACAGTAAAAATTTTCGGAAAATATAAACAATTTCATACGATCATCGAACTCCAATCTTCAAGTTATGGTATCTCAGCTGATTCATTTTTTCGAAACAGTAAAAAAAATTCCCAAACAAACTACCTTTAGGTAAATACTGATCATAGTATACTGAAAATGAGCTACAAAGGATTAGCAGTCAGAACTAAGTTGACCAAGAATAGCAGAAAAAATTGAAAACAGTGAAAAAAATATCGCAATTGACGGGAAACTGCCATAAATTGACTTGAAGGTATCTAAGAAAGAGAGATGAGATGAAAATAGTACCGGAATAAGGCCTGAACTTGCCGAAATCCTATGAAACAGTGAGAAAAAGATGTTTGACAAGGAGAAAAAGAAGAAAATGATTGAAAACTTGCTGAAAATGACCGTTACGAGAAGAAACTGCAAAAATTGACCCGAAAACTGTGAACACCGAACTAAATTAATTCTGAGCAATCTAGCCGATGTTCACTGAAAATTTTAGTAAATTGTTTTTTATTGCAACTCTTCGAACTCAGATCCATTTCATCAAGTTATAGAACAAGCTAAACCAGGGACATTCTTTTGGAAACAGTAATTTTTTGAATATTTTTCGTCGGTTCATTGAAAGAACGTCAACACCCAATGACAGAAAGATCTTCAAAACAGTAAAAGAACTCTGACGGAGCAGTGATTGTGGGTTCAAACGAAATGACATTAGGTGTCGGTTTAGGAGGCCCCGCTCCGATATAGTTTTACCCTGCGAGCAGTTGAAAATTATATCGGGGCGGGGATTGTAAATTGACATTCTGCAAACATCGAATGTCACTTCGTTTGAAGACTCAATATAAGACCAATACTTTTTGACTCGTCTAGGTACTAGTAATTTACCACTGAAACCCAGAATATTTTTTCAATCATCACATACACTAAAAATGGAGTACAATGAAGTAGCAGTCAGAACTAAGCTGACCAAAAACAACAGAAAAAATTTGGAAACAGTAAAAAAAATTATCGGAAGTAGCTGAAAGTTCTCATAGATTGACTTGAATTTACAAAAAAAGGACAGATGAGATAGGAATGAAGTTTGAACACTCATTGGGCTTGCCGAAGTTCTATAAAACAGTGAAAAAATATCTGTGAGAAAATGAAGAAACATTCGAAAACTGGCTGAAAATGACCTAAAAGTTTATGGAAATTCCGAGAAAAAACTGCGGAAATTGGCCCGAAAACTGTGAACACCGAACTAAATTTATCTTGAGCAATTTATTGCAACCGTTAGGACAGAAATACGCCTCCTCAACTAGCTAAAGACCATGCTAAACCAGGGACTTGTTTTTTTGAAACAGTAATTTTTTCAATACTTTCTGACAATGCATTGGAACGTCAAAACTCAATTGACGGAAAGATCTTTGAAACAGTAAAAGAATTCCGATTGAGCAGTTACTGTCACGTCCTGCCGTCAGCTACATCAGAAAATGCGCCCCCTTGGAGGACTTCGCTGCTTGGAATGTTGTTGCCTGAGTATTCAACGTCCGCGTGTTGGCGGTCGTTTGAACTTTCCATGAGAGACATTAGATGTCGATTTACTAGGTCACGCCCCTTAGACTAGTAGGCCACGCTCCTTTAGACTTAGGAGGCCACGCCCCCTTAGATTTACTAGGCCACGCCCCCATATAGTTTTGTACTGCGAGCAGTTGAAAATAATATCGGGGCGGGGATTGTGAATTGACATTCTGCAAACACTGAATGTCACTTTTCTCAAATGTACATAACGCAATGATCATTTCAATTCAACTAGTTTCTTGGCAGAACCGAATTTGAAACAGTACTTTTTTTTTAAATCGTCAAAAAATTACTAAAAATTACCAGAAGGGAAAAAACATGAAAATCTAAAATTTTTTATTCTGAGCAATTCAATGGTTTTTTTTTACTAAAAATGTCAAGGGGTTTCCACATATCGAAAGAGATCAATTCAATAGTTATGCCAGTCATTTTCGTTTTCTATTCGGATCTGTGGAGCCCTGTGCCTAGATAGGTCTTAGACCCACTTAAAGAAAATTCACGTGTAGAACTGTTCTCAAAATTGGCGTGTACCCAGAAGGTTGAAGCCGCGAAGCGACGGAAACCTTCTGGTTTTTGCTAGAATGGAAAATCTACTGATTTTTTGAACAGTAAAATTAACATCTTCTGAGAAAAAGAGAAAAGACACTCTAATATTCCTACACCAACAGACACCAACAGAAACTTTTGATGAAATAGTGAAAAAAATTTACTTCACAAAATTATTTTTTTTTCTAGTTTTCGAAAAGGCACTAGAAAATTTTTGAAACTGAAGAAAAATACGGCGAAAGTCTGGAAAATAAGCAGAAAGCAATTTTTTTTAACTTTCCGGAATGAAAAGTCTAAAATGATAACTAAATCCAAATGCAACCACAACAAGAATACTAGCCAAATACACTCCGAAAGAGTAGAAGCCCCATGAAACAGTGAAAAAAATTTTCGCATTTCCAAAAAAAAAAGGTTTGAACTTTAAGGAAAAATGACGAAAATTGGCCTAAATTCGGGAAAAATGTCTGAAAATGTTAATGAAACATTTTTTTTTGAGAAATATCATTCACTGATCTATCCAAGCATCATTGAAAGTCGGAATTTTTGAAAAATTTTTTAGGAATGAAACAGTAAAAAAAATTTCTAAAAAAATAGGTTTGAATTTCGAGGAAAAAATGACTGAAAATGATTCAAAATCGGAAAATTTGAGTCACTCATGATAATAGTCTCAAAAATAGTGAAAAAAAATATACGAAACAGTAAATGATTAAAGATTAAAGATCAGTTTGCCGTCTGTCTCAGAAACCAGAAGAGACGTTTTTAGCGGAAAATCTTTTTTGTGTCAGTTCTCTTTTTTATCCTTATTGAGCTCAATTTTTGAGTTTCAGAAGGTTTTTCGAATACCATACACCGTCACGGCAGAATGCGGACGGACGGGGGCGGATGGCGGACAGGGAGGACGAGCAAATCGCCGTCGAAAGCTTATCTCTGACAGATCTATCCAAGCTAAACTTGTTGAATGTAGTGAGGAAAACTGTGACACAGTAAAACCGAGAAGAATCATTGAAAATCGGAATTTCAGAAAATTTTTTTGTTATGAAAAAGCAAAAAAAAGCAGTAAAATGCCAAACTGAAAAAGTCGAAAAAAAAGTTTTGTACAAAAAAAATTAATGATATCATCCTGGAATTCACAAACAAAAATTTTCGAAAATTTTGAAACAGTAAAAGAAATTTTGTTCTTATAGTTAAACCGGTACGAATCCATTCAAGAAGACTGAAAAAAATCAGGAATTTCTTGAAACAGAAAAGTACAGACTAGTAAAACTCTTTAACAGATTTGAGAGTATGATTCACCGATATACGGTAGGTTCAAAGGTTTTTGTGGTGAGACCCAGAAATTCGGAAAAAATCTCAACTTTTCCGGTGATCCAAAGGAAACTGAACAAAATAGAACAGTTTTCTGCAGAATCGCTCAGAATAAATTTAAAATCATTTTTTTTTAGAATTGAGTGTTCTTTCCCAAACCATTCAGTCCAAAATGGAATAAAAGTTTATTTAGTGGTAAAGATGCTAGGAACATGAGAGAATTAGTTCAATTTTCAACGCAATAAAAAACTTCTTAAATTTTGAAACAGTAAAAAAAATCGGCTGATAATGGCAGAAATTGATTAAAATTTTTTAATCAATTTCTTTTTTTTTTTTTGAATTCAAGAGACAAAAGTTTGAGAAGTACTGATTACGATTCGAAACCTCACCAAGATTAGCAGAAATATTTTGAAACAGTATAAAATTTGTGTAAAAAAATTTTTTTTTAAGTGGAACACTGACTGAAAATGACCGAATAGCTACTGAAAGTTCCGAGAAAGAACTGCAAAAATTGACAAAGTGAGCCCAAAAATAACACATATAGCAACAAGCAGTTTAGCACAAGGTTGTCAAACGGCCGGCCGCGGCTGGCCGCGGCTAGCCGTCAAAAAGCCGGCCGCCGGCCGGCCGTGAAAATTCAACTCAGTACAAAAAGCCGCGGCCGGCCGGCCGGCCGCGGCTTTTGCAATAAAATTTTGTGAGATTTCAGAAAGAACTAGAAATACAAGTACCGCATCATAAGAGAATTAGAAAAGTTGTTCAAGATGTTTTAAGGCATCAGAGCACCATTTTCTAGGTCAATTTCTTCGAAAAATGCCAACCCGGGAAAAAAATTTAGAAATTTTCACATGAAAATGGTGTTTCTCTTCTTTTTATGTCACGAAACCTGGAAAAAATCTATCCAAAGTATAACAGAAGTAAAAAATGACCCAGAAAAAAAATTAATTTTTTAGGTCAGCAACCAAAATTTGAACCTTTTCATTATTGGAATTAATTATGACGGAGACCTAACATGTTTCCGATTGAGTGGTTCAAACAGGTTGGCGCTCTGGAAGCAAAACTTCAGATAATGAAAATACTTCACGGCTTTTATGAAGCCGCGGCCGGCCGGCGGCTTTTGAAAAAGCCGTCAAAAGCAGCGGCCGCCAAAAAGCCGCGGCCGGCCGGCCGGCCACGGCTAGCCGTCAGTTTCTGACAGCCTTGGTTTAGCACCGAAAATTCCGAAAAATTTGTTTTTTTGGCATGAAACCTAATCAATACATTCTAAACCAACCAAAATCAGTAGGAAAATTTTTGAAACAGAAATTTTTTACGATGAGTTAAATGAGATAATACCGGCGAATGTTTCCTCCAGTAACGGAGAAGTCCATGAAACAGTAAAAAAAATATAAAAATATCCGCTGAAAATAATCGAAAAGTTACTGAAAAAAAAGTTCCGATGATGTAGCTTCTCAACGATTATTTCTGTCAAAGTAATGATTTTTTCAGAATATAATTTGAAACAGTGAGTTTTTGTTTCGAAAATTCAATGAAACTAGCGGAACGAAACTTATTACTGTAAGTTAGAACTTTTGTTCAATTTTCAATAATGAAACAGTAAAAATTTTCAGAAAATGTAAGAAATTTCATACGAGTATGCGACTCCGATCTTCAAGTTATAGTATCTCAGCTCATTTAATTTTTTTGAAACAGTAGGAAACATTTTCCCAAACACTACTTTTTTACTACTAATTTTGAGTCAATTCCTATATTGAAAACGTCAAAAAATTATTCAAAATCGGAAAAAAATTAATTGGTAAAAAAAACTAAATGCTAGGGAAATGGACCTACAAGCTTGATTTTTGACGCAAAAAAAACTTTTTAAAGTTTGAAACAGCGAAAAAATCGGCTGATATTGCCAGAAAATGATAGGAAATCATCTGAATTCCACAGACAAAATTAAATTGAGAACTACTGAATACATTGATAACGATTCAAAACCCCACCAAGATTAGCGAAAATAATTTGAAACAGTATGAAACAATAATAAGAAGAATGAAAAGAAAGGAAAGCTAGCTGAAAATGACCTGATACCAACTGGAAGTCGCGAGAAAGAACTGCGAAAATTGACAAAGTGAACCCAAAATTAAAAATCAATCCGAGCAGTTTAACACTGGAAAAACAAAAATTTGGACAACCAATACACTCTAAACCAACCGAAAGCAGTAGGAAAATTTTTGAAACAGAAAAAAAATTTTTTCACGAAAAAGTCAATTCAATGAGTTAACACCGGCAAATGTTTCTCCCAGTAACGGAAAAATCCATGAAACAGTAAAAAAAAATTTCCGAGACAAAAATGTTATGAACAGTAAAGTGCTTATTTCGAAATCATTGAAAAATGGCTGAAAATAATAAAAAATTACTGAAAAAGTTCCGATGGTGCAGTTATTTCAAGATAATTTCTGTCAAACTAATTATTTTTTCAGAATCAAACTTGGAACAGTAAAAATGTTTATTTTGAAAATTCAATGAAACTAGAAGAAGGAAGCTGATTACTGTAAATTAGAACTGTTTTCCAATCTTTAATACTGAAACAGTAAACATTTTCTGATAATGTAAGAAATTTCATAGGAGTATGCGACTCCGATCTTCAAGAAATAGTATTCCAGCTGATTCAATTTTTTTAGTTAGTAAGAAAAATTCCTCCAAACACAGAGAGACTTTTAGTGCTAGGCCTTGGCACAGTTGCAAAAAGTTGTTCGGATCCGTATGATTTTTGGATCATATATGCACCCATATGAGTGATTTATGATAAAAATGTTACTAGACCCCTATGACGTCATCGTCGGAAAATATAGCTGAAAACATGATTTTAAGCTCAAAAATTCAAAAAATTTTCATTTTTGAGATATTGTCTCCAAACTTTGGTGGGTTGATATTTGACCCTTGGGGCATCTCCAATAAATTTTTGAGCCATCTACGAACTCGGGAAGTGGCTTAAATAATTTTGAAATATGGGTTTTTTCACTTTTTCTCGAAAATTTTGAATATAGGGAGTAAAATTTTATTTGATTTTTGGATTCCCCATTGAATTTGCTGCAAAAAAGTCTCTTGAACCATACCCAAAAACCCGCCCCATCTTGAGATATATCGGTTTTTTCGAAAAACACCAAAGGGTCCCCCCTTATGAAAGTTTTTTTTTCGAAAAAAATCGAAAATTTATTTTGGGCTATAATTTTCAGAAAATGATGCTATGATCATAACTAGCTTAATCCCAAAAGATGAGCTCATATAATCAAGTTTGAGCAGAGTTACAGTAACCTGGTGAAAAGACCCTACGTTTCGCCCTCTTTCGTTTGTCTTCTTTTTGAGAAAACCGCTATATCTTGAGATGGGTCAGGTTTTCGGGTATGGTCCAAGAGACTTTTTTGTAGCAAATTCAATGCGGAATCCGAAAATCAAATGAAATTTTACTACCTCTATTCAAAATTTTCGAGAAAAAGTGAAAAAA
>GL380207.1:64809-100043 GCA_000143925.2 Caenorhabditis brenneri | reverse complement strand
CTTTGCATTGCCATTCTGGCAAAAAAACAGAATACCAAACATAATTAAATTTGATTGAAACCATTTTCAGTGTAGGAAGAGATTGCCTGATAGTTTCTTCCATTTGTTTACTGTAGGTTCTTATTTTCCGTTTTAATCTCCAGAATAAGTTACACGGTACCTGAACCACTTTTCATTTTCAATCTGGACTCAATTTCTGCAGATCAGTTTGTTATTGACATTAACCGGTAGACGAATCGTTTCGATAAATATTGTCTCAAAGAAGTTTTTCCTCTGCACACAAAATTCAGTCTGCTGACGTCTTGACCGATTGTTTTGGCATTTCAAATGACTTTTGTATCCATTATGATTTCATAGCCTCTTTTTATAAATTCGTCGTTGATCTTTCAAAGGTCATCTGATGATTTTCTGTTTACCCATCTAATAGTTATTTCAGTCAATCTTCTCATCTTTCAGTCTTCTATATTCTCTCTTCGAAGTATCTGAAATCAAAGTGTTAAAAGAAGAGACCAGATTCTTCTTCCGAACGGTCTCCAACGACGTCATTGTGTGTCTGCGTCTCAAAATCTCTCACCGAGACGACGTTTAAAAGGAAAGCCATATTGAAAGAAGTGATTAGTTGCAGACACTACTTTCATAGATATGAAATCATTCACTATCATCGTTCTCTTTGGATCATTATTGTTCATTCAAGGTTAGTTGTCTTTTAAAAGACAAAGATAACAGTGATCTAGAACTAGGAGGGAAATCAGGTTTATAGGGGATACTGTATATCCAAAACGGGGATAAAAAATAGGAAAAGAGATGTCAATTCAAAAACCCAATAGGAAAAGAGATGTCAATTTAGCAGTATAAAAACCAGGTTGATTGCTTGCCTTCCAAAGTTTATAACAATTGCTGATTAATAGTTAGATCTTGAACCTCCACAATGTCCGAAAATAAAACATTTAACTTTGAATCTCCTGTATTCTTTTCAAGCAGCTATGAAACTTTGATTTTCGTCAAGTACAATTATTCTTATCTGAAATATGCTGATACTACAGTAATCTCTAATACCTCTTATTCACACCATCTGTAAGCCACTCAATAGTTGTCAAAAACCCAAAATAAACCTGTTCCTTCTCAACCTTTTCTTTCAGTTTTCTTTTCAATTGATATAAACTTTGATTAAAAAAACAATAACAGATTCATTGATCATTTCTGTCTTTTTCGACTTCTGATCAATGCCTTTTTGAATCGAATCGGTTCAAATTCTCTTCTCACTAAAGACACGTATTAGGGCGTTTGCCTCTTCGAATTATCAAACCAATCAGTCATTTAAAACTGAAGATTCTTTTGTGAATCTGCTGACAAACTATACGATACATAATCAGTTTTTTGTGGGTTCAGAAGAAAAGAATAACTAATAAATTCCAGAATGTTCTTCGTTGACAATGCAAGGATTGTTTCGAAAACTGAAAGAAGCAAGAGATCAACGAATTCCAGCCACGTATCCAGATGAGGCAAGAGCCGAAATGGATTCGATTTCGAGAATTCGAATTGACGATAAGAGTTTCATTCGGCCAATCGCCTCAGTCGCTGGTAGACCGGTCAGTGATTCACTTCCTCTAATTGGAGGGCTTTTCTGAAAAGTTGAAAATTATAAGTATTTGCAGGTTATCCCTCGTCGCTGGACATATGGTCAACCCATCAGCGAAGTGTTCATTGATGAGAATGGAATTGCTATTCCAGTTCGACCACAACCCAGTTTGAATTCTATATTGAGATCCAGAGGTGGTCTCTACTAATAATTCGTTTCATTACTCTTCTTTGATCTCACTCAATTTCCGGGTCATTTGAAATGCATAAAATATTGAATACATAATTGAAGAAAAATATATATTGCAGAAGATAAATTACAAAATGAAGATCACAGAAAAGTATGCAAATAGAATTAAAAATCTCAGATTTGGGCACAAGCGGGGTAAAAATATCACAATTTGAAGAAGTATTCACAAGGGAAATAAGTAAATAAATATGACTAGAAATGATAAATTAGCAAGGTAAACCGAGTCGTGTCATTTCGTCTTCAATCTCTTTTAGGTTTCTTTCCAGAATGTCCATTTCGTCCATTTTTCCTGTTGATGAGGCTTGGAAAAGGAATTTTCGTAGTTGTTCACGTTGTTCGTAGAGTGGATGATCAGTTTTAATGGTGTCGTCTTCGAAGGGACTCGGTTCAAATACCCTTAAACTCGATCAGGGTTGTTTTTTGGTAGGATAATTTTTTTTGCTAAGGAAAGATTCAGAACCGCGGTAGATGTAAAAAAGTTGAATTTAATTAAAACTTACAGATCATTATCCTCGGCACTCCATCCATCATCAACAGATGGAGGTCCTCCTAAAGAAGACACACTACTCGTACTGTTCAAATGTGGTTGAGCCATTAGTTGCGGCATTGAATTTGACATCTTCATTACAGTTCTGTTGACTCTTCCAAAGTCTTTTACTCGTCTTTCTTTTCGTTTCACTATCCGATTTGCACATTCTTCAGCTGTCGGGAGGGATTCCATTTGTCCAATTAATCCTTGAAGTGACTGAACTGCCGATAGTCGAATATTCTTTCTCAATTGTTGTTCTTTCGCAGAATCAGGTTTATCGTCTGCTCCTTCAGCAATTCTTTTACTCAAAACATCAATATTTTTTTGAATTTCAAGACACTTCGTACGCAAATCTTCTCCGTGTTTGTGAGTATACACTGATTCGCCGTTACTGAAACAAAAAATAATTTTTAAAATTGAATAATGTAGAACTCACTTCAAACTGACAACAACTCTGACATACGTCGGCACTAGATTCTTCACCTCTTCGATCATTTCCTTCAAGAATTCATACTGTTGTACATACGATGGTGGATCTTTCTTTTCCATTTGACTTTCTCGAAAATGTAAATCTCTGAGGCAAAGATTACAAACTCTCATATGATCAGACATTTCCTGTTCATTCAGAGCACCCGCAATCAATTCTTCTCCAGCAGCAGCAGAATGAACTTTTTGTACTGCTCCAGCCATTGCTCTTTTCATTTTATCCATTGACTTATGAGAGAATTCAAAGAAAGATCGACGTCCTTCTTTAGGTTGAGAAGTTCCAGGATCAACTTCTTCTGGAGGTGTTTCTTCCACATCTATTCGAGTATCTCCAAGAGGATTCGAGGAACTTGTTAGAGATCCTGAAAAGAGAAAAGTTCCAATAGGAAACAAATTATTGAAAGACTTACTAGCAGTTTCAAAAGATAGAAATTTGCTACAATTGTGGCAGAGAACTTTTCCACAAAGTCTGCAATGATGGCGTCGACGAGTAAGACCGAAACGAGCGGCACACAATGGACAACATGATGCTTCCGCATCATCCAACCAAGGTACGATTTCTCTTTCGAATTCTTTCCGTTTTACTGGATCCTTGTCCTTTGGTCCGCCATTTATAAGTCTATCCAATCTGATAATCAACATATTCGTTCTGACAGCAACTTCATTTATATTCATTTCTCTTGTTCCCATAAACTCTTTTGTTCTGGATCTTATAGTTCCGGGTGAGATTTCATCTGGAGGTAATGGTTTCGGAAGTCGTGGTAAAGGGGCTCTTTCTGCTAGTTTTTCAGTTGTTTCGGTGAATTCGGATTCCACATTCTGTAAGTAATATTCGATGAAATATAAGTTTTGAACAGTTATCTAACACTGGCGATTTCAGCTATACTCTTTTTGGCGTCCAGTTTTTGTATTCCTCGTTTCGCTTTGTCGAAAAACCCTTTGACGTTCGATACGAACATTCCAGCAAGATCACTGCTGTCTTCCTCTGGATGATCATCCTCCACGTGATAAATCAGTCGTTCGTATTCTCCAAAATCCTCCATACAGAAGGGACAGATGAAGCCCTGGAAGAACGAAAAGCGATAATATTAAATTTCATTTTTTGTTGAAAATTAAGATTTTTCATCGTGAAGCAGAGCTCGGTTCAAATAATTTTGTTGCTCGACAAAATGAGCTTAAAATCAAACAACTTCTTCACGGAAAACTGAAATCGATTTCCGCCATTTTTACAGATTCAGGCTCCACACAAATTATTATCAATTCGATTTTCTCTTTTTTTTTATATTCACTTATTCAGTTTTTGCAAACCCTCGAACCTCTCTACCTTTATTTTCATTCAAATCAATTTCTCACCTGCCTAACAACATTGCTGTTACCTGCCGCTGCTCCATCCATTACATCGACCGGTGTCTGCCGAAAATTCGTTCGCTTTATATTTTTCTTTTCCCGTTTTCTTGGTTGGGAGAAGCGGTGATATGAATAATCGAGACGCAGACGACCCGATGTCGCCGACTGGTAAATAGCGTAAATAAAAAGACGCTGCCACGTCAACAAAACGTATACAATGGCAGAAACCAAAACAATGAAATTGTCGAAAAAAAGAGCACTAGACGAAACAATGTTTTGTGAGTAATTCGGTTTATTTAGAGGAAAGATATGTTAAAATAGAATTGTGTAATTTCATATTACAAATTTCAAATCTATATGTTTGATAGAGAATAAGAGAATGAGAAAACATGGTTGAGGTCATTGAGGCCGGTTACTTTTTCGTAATTGGGAGCAGCTTGATTGCGGATCTGTTACAGAAGAGAAAAAAAACCAATAGGAGAAGACCCGGTCTAGAAATAAATAGGGGTAATATCTTACAAAAAAGAATATGGTATTGAGAAGAGATCTTCAATAAATAAGGAAGACTTGCAGATGATAAACAGGATAAAATGAGAACATGGTTTTCAATTATGAAGGAGAAAAGTGAATAACTGGGGGGGGGGGGGTTTTATTTAATTTTTAAATAACCAGACGTCTTCCAGCTGGCACATATCCTTGATGCCACCTGTATTTTGGGTGACGGCGATACATTCTACCATAATGTTTCCGAGCCAATTGATTGCGTTTTTTTAAAGAATGCTTCAGTAAAGTAGTCTCGGATATTCCGGGAAGTTTCCGATTAGGATATTCTCTGTACATGTTGATACCAAGTTTGAAGAGCTGAAAAACAAGAGATCATAGGTTTTTAGAAGAAGAAAAATTATTCATTCTTACATCATAATCTGCCCGTTTCAATTCGTTAAACGTATGGGAAAATGCGAAATGAGTTTTAGCTCGTTTCCAAACTAATGATAACAGTTGTTTTCTCGCGCTCATTTCTTCTTTCAACTCGACTTGTAACTCGTTGAGCTTTTCTGCGAGCTCTCCAACTTCTTGATCTTCTGCTTCATCTTTTCCTTCTTCACTCATCTCAACTGTTGACGATGTTCCGGCTCCCTCCTCATCATCCTCTGTCCCATTTTGTTGGAATTTGCTCGATTTATCAAGTATTCCCCCATCCATCAGCTTTTTCAAAATTCTTGAGCCCATCGCTTGCAAGTACTCATCGTCCATATCAGAAGGCACCTCCATGTCATCTGTTCCATTGTCTTCGTTCATATCGTAACTTGCACTCGTACTTGGCTTCGATGAAACAGGATTGAAGTAGCTTCTGATGTCTCCATTCTTTCGTTTTGGAGATGCTGGCCCTTTAGAATGTCCATTGACTCCATTTGTGGAGGAATGACCATTATCCATTCTTTCATACTCATCGTCTTCTTTCTTTACGTTTCTCGGAGAGTGTACTGAAACAGAATTTTGAAACTTAACGGTTCAAACGAAGAATCGAAGGAAACTTACGTCTTGATGGTCCTCGTTGAGTATTGTTATTAACAACTTCTTCATCGTCATCCTCCGATTCTGTGTCAACTTCCATTTTTGCAACTGAAACAGACATTTTTTAAAAATGTAATTTTGAACATCACTCACTTTTGCGTTCTCTGGTGAATTCGGGACTAGTCAGCCGAGATCTTCCTCTTCTGCCAGTAGAAGTTTCTGGTGGATTTTTACCGTCATTGTACTCTTTACAAGCGCTGGAAAGCAATGATCCCAAAATGGGAACAAGTTTGTTGTTGTTCACAAGTTCCTTGTCTCGCTCAGAATTGCGGCGGTTTGGGATCCGATAACCGGAAAATGATCTTCAAATTAATAATGATTTATTTTGATACAAGTTTTTAAAAACATACGTTTTACGATTTACAGTACGAACTCCATTCGGTGGAGACACCACTTCATTGGAAATGGAATTCTTCTTCGCATTTTTACTTGCTCTTCTTGATGCCTGTGGGTTTCGTTTTCGATATTTCCACGGCTCATTGACAAGAAACTTCTGTAGTTGTTCTTCACTGTACGGATCGAGAACAATTTTTTTGAACTCCTCCAGAAACTGAGCATCGATCTTCCCCATGAAATTTTTCCGACACCACGTCCAGAAACGAGTTCCTACATGAAAAGCTGGATATTCATCAAAATCGTCATCCTCTCCCTCTTCCGGAAGAAGGCATATCTCAGCCTCTTTTGCAATATCGTCTTCGTTTTGAACAGTAGATGCCCTAGCGGATTGAGCTTCGGAGCTTTCATCTGGACTAGTTTGGTGTTGATCGTTGGTTTCGAACTCAGGCATTGGACGCAAGTTGAAGTCTTGTGTTGGATAATATCCTTCATTTATGAATTGAATCTCGCCAGCCATATATTCTTTCGTTGCATTATTTGTAGCCAACATCTCTTCGAGTTCGTGCACTAGATGGATCTAAAAAGGTATTAATCGACTTTATATAGTTATGGTAGCGTAGTGAAAAAGTTTAATCGAAGAAAAATGAAACTAACACTTACAAATCCATTTGACATGAATGGGTAATGCTGTCCTCCAAGACATTTAAGAAGATACGGCGCACGTGACTCGTAATCATATGGTGCAAACTCCGGAGGTGGATTAACATCATCTGATCCTCGTCGAGTTGGTGAAGAGGACGAATCTGAAATTATATGGCCTCGAAAACTAGCTTTTGTATATCCGGTACCTTCTCTCTTTCGTCTAGACCTTCCCGAGGCAGACTTTTTTCTTCGGATCATTTTCCCGAGTTTCTGGAAATGGAAGAGTGAAATATTATCATATTCAGATGCGGATCGATGAGAATTGTGGAGAGAAAAAGAAGAAGACGGCGAAGCAATAGATTCTAGAGATTCTCTGTTCGGCGCGGCGACCGACGAGAAAACAAGACTGCAGAGTGGAGAGGGTGTGTGGAAACATAAGAGCGAGAGACGGAAAGAGTGGGAAAAAGCAAGAGGCGTCGACAAGTAAGCGGCCCGTTTCGTACTGGGAGAGACCGCGCTGCAGCTGTCCCCTCCTTTCGACTCAATCTATCGATTTTGGACGGATAGATAAAAGATAAACAAACAACAATAAGGTGTGATAAAAACAAAATCTGACACGTAAACTGGGAACGTTAAAAATAGACTGAAAAGGTCCCAGTAGTACTGAATTTTAGCTATTCACACGAACTTCGATAGAATTGTAGGCGCCATAGACAGGAAATCGGCAAAAATCTACAAATATTGTTACAGGAAAGGTACATTGCGCTTTTCAGTGATAGTGTTAGACAATAAATAAACTGTTCCACTTGAAAGTTAGAAAAACTCCTTCAAGTATATACTTGTCGAATTTCGCGCGAAGATATTGGCAGACGAAGATAGTGTTTGCGTACAGAAGTCGAAAAACAAACTCATAAACATGAGCTGTTCACAACCAAGTTCGGGATAAACCGGCATTCAAAGCAGAGAAAAGGAAATCAAAGAAAACGAAGATCGACAAAATTACAGAGGAAAAAGTACAAACAAGCAGAAACTTCAGAGATCGCATGGAGAACAAAGAGCGAATAACTAAGAGTGGCGATTGAAACAAAACAGTTTACATTAAATTCGAGAAACTTTTTCCATAGCATTTCAATAATCAGAGACAAGAGCCGATCGAGAAGAAGTTGAAAAGTTGAAAAAGCTTCGTTCCTCATTTTTACTGGTTCTGCATTTTGACGTGAGAGTGTTTGCGGAAAAAACACCATCCCTCGTACGCCTACACGTGGCTAAATCTGTTATATTTTGTTATAATCAAATGATATCTATGCTTTTACATCTGTGAAACATTTTATTTTTAGAACATTTTTTACTTAAAACCCTTTTAAATACATCTTTAATAGTATTATGTTGATTAGAAGCTTGGAAAAGCGCTAGAACTTCATTTATAAACAGCTTGTTTCAGGAGTCCTCAAAATGGGAAGCAGTGAAAGTGTTCCGATTCCTGGCGGGGGTACCGAAGGATACCATGTTCTCCGGGTATGTTTTTAAGTTTTAGATCCTTTAATTATTATTAATATATTGTAGGTTCAAGAAAACTCTCCTGGAGCAATTGCTGGACTTGAACCTTTTTTCGATTTCATTGTCTCTATCGGTAACATAAGATTGGATAAAGATAACGATACTATGAAAGAAGTGTTGAAACAGCACATCGATAAACCTCTGGAAATAACTGTGTATAACAGGTCAGAATACGTCATCATAAATTTTTGAACTAAATAATTTGCAGTAAATCTCAATCAGTTCGCCAAACAAGCATTATTCCATCTCAGAATTGGGGAGGACAAGGACTCCTAGGAGTCTCGATTCGTTTTTGTTCTTTCGATGGAGCCAGCCAACATGTTTGGCATATCATTTCAGTCCAGCCAAATTCACCAGCTTCTCTTGCTGGTCTTATTGCTGATACAGATTATATTCTTGGAGCGGAAAGTGTATTACACCAAGCTGACGATTTGATTGCGTTGGTTCAAGCGAATGAGGGGAAACCACTGAAGCTTTATGTCTACAACGTGGATACCGATGTCGTCAGAGAAGTATGTTCCTTTTTTTCAACCTTAATGTAAACTCTTCATTAATGCCAAATTTAGGTATCTCTCACTCCAAACTCCGCATGGGGAGGTGAAGGATGTTTGGGATGTGATATTGGCTACGGATACCTTCATCGTATTCCAGTCTCAGTTGACCGCTCAAAAAATATCCCTCAATTGCCACCGTCGGCAAGTCAAACCAGACTTCCAATTGGAAATCCATTGGTCGATAAAGTATTAAAACATATGTACGACTGTTTGTTTACTTGTTCATTCAGGTTGCATCAAAACCACCGGCGGCTGCTAACTTCCCGGATCCTTCCCAGTTCTCGTCTTCGGTTCCTCTTCCGGCAACCCCACCATCCCTGATGTCAAATCTTCCACCTCCACCACAGCCAGCTTTCCTACAACAGCCACCAAACTCTTATGCGCCCACTACAGTATCTCAACAACCACCATTCTCTGAGCCGACTGGCCATGGACACTCGCATGCCGATGGCGGTCATGGACATTCTCATGACGATGGAGGTCATGGACATTCTCATGAAAATGGAGGTCATGGGCATTCACATGATGATGGTCATGGGC
Source organism: Caenorhabditis brenneri (assembly GCA_000143925.2). NCBI lineage: Eukaryota > Metazoa > Nematoda > Chromadorea > Rhabditida > Rhabditidae > Caenorhabditis > Caenorhabditis brenneri. The sequence continues at coordinate 90,649 of GL380207.1, read as the reverse complement.
ATTCACACGATGGTGGGCATGGACACTCCCATGAACATTCTCCCTCTCCCGCTTCTCCACCGTCGGTTTCTGCTCCAACTCCTGTTCCAGCTTATTCACAGCAGCAATCTGCGGACTACTATCAGCAACAACAACAACATCATCAACAGCAACCATCACTTCAACAAAACTATCAGGCTCCTCCTACCTCATATCAAGCTTATCAACCACCAGCACCGTCACCATACTATCCTCCAACGGCTTCAACGGCTCCAAATGCTTCTGGATATCAAGGTGATTTTTTCTTCGCTTTTTCAGTAAGTATCAATATCCCAATTTCAGCTCCCTACTATTCTCCACCATCGTATCCCCCACAACAAAGTTCGTATGGATATAAAGCACCAGAAGTGCCATCAGCAGTTCCTCCAATGTTCTCTTCCACATCTCCACCGGCCCCACCAACTTCCTACGTGAACCGTAAGTGTTCAACAAATTAAATTCTAATTATTGATTCAAAATATTCAGCAATTCCTCCACCTGCTCCATTGAACTTCCCTATGCCTTCCCTGAGCTCTATTGGTATCACTCAACTTGCCGCCCCACCAGTTCCACCATCATCAACTGGAGCAACATCCTATCAACCCCCTTCGTTTCCACAGTACGGAGCTTATCCACCACCTCCTCCACAATCACAGAATTAAGTCGTACAAAAAGGGCTTCTTTACAGTGCTGGTAAATTTCCGTTAGCGTTATTTCTTGTTTGGATCGAGTGTTTAATTTATTGAATGGTTTATTAATTTATGAGATTTTCCTTTTTATCGGGAAAATGCTTCCTTCTTGTCGTTTGTTTCTTAAAATCTGTGTAGTGTACTAAAGACATATTTGATTGTGAATGGGACCGCTTCTGGAAATCAAATCATTATTTATTCGTTGTAAAAATAAATTTTTGATTCAAGCGAATCTTTTCCACAAACTATACGTTTAAATTGACTACGAAATATTCTTCTCATAACGATGGAAATTCCCATTTCCATTACTAAGCTAGTTCTGCATTGTTTTACTGGCTGCCCAAAATGCAATAATCAAGAAACCACCAACACCAAAATAAAATCTGGAACACGAAAATGCGAGACATAAATATTTTTCATTTATCTCATAAGAAGATTAAAAAAAAACAAAAGAAGTATAAGTTATAACTCTTCTTTTGCAAATGAATAGCGATTTTTTGCTGGTTTCAATTGCTTGAAAACACTTTCTTTCTGATCAAGAAGATTTGGGGTTTCGGTTGTCTTCTCTTCCAACTGTGCTGCTCTTTCGAGTTTTTCCGTTTCGGACAATATCTTTTTCAAGAGATCTTCGACTTTTTTATGCAATTTCCTGTGATGAGTATCGTTGAACAAATCGGCAACAAACTGCAACGGTCACTGTGAAACTTAATACGATCTTGTAACTACAGTAACCTGTTTGATGTTTCCCTTTGCAAAGATTTCATCACCAGTCCACGGAGCTGGGTACGAATGAACGAACTGATCAATTATCAAGAATGGAAGATCTTCTATGCCTTTGTTGAAATGACGTAAAACAACTTCCAGAATATTTCCATCAGCTAATAATGGAACAATTTTCGAAAGAGTGGATTCATCTAATTCCCGTCGAATCTGAAAAAAAAGTTAATAAAAATTAAAAAATTAAAAAAACCTACGGCCTGAACAAATTTCACATCTGTTTCCTTATCATTTGGATTGCGAAGAAGAATAAGCATTGGCTTCGCTTCTTCAACGAGCTCCTCCATATTTGAGAATGTCAATTCTCGAACCATTCCCACTGATTTTTGTTTGATCCATTCCACAATTTCATTGAAACTGGTGATACTTCCATTGAATTGTTGTACATGCTCTCCATCCAAAGAAAACCATAGTTTATGCTCTTCATGTTCTAGAAGATTTGTTGCTACAGGAACAACCACAGTCAATTGATCGTGGATGAGTGCAATTGCTTTCAGAATCAGTTCGAATGGAGGAGAACCACGTGGGAACCAAAGAATCAATGTGCCTTTAGTAGGTATATTATGAATTTGCCATTGGGTCAAACTTTCTACAGCTTTCAGATCAACAAGATTTGTTGTATTTTCCATCTGTTCGACATACTGAATCAATGCATTCGAATGACGAGAGCCACGGTATTCTGTCATCAAATGACCGTAGAAAAAAACTTTCATTGTTGGAAACTTGGTGATACCATACTTGTTGGAAAGAGCATCTTCCTCCATACAATCCACATTTCCCCAAACTGTCTTTTTATTCGGATACTTTTGTGTGTAGATACGAGCGGATTCAGTGAAAGAATTCAGCAGATTCTGAGAAAACGGACACCAGGATGCAGTGAATGCTACGAATGCCAATCGACTATCCCGCATCACGACATCGTGATTAACAGAAGTTATTTTCACAAGCTCACAGTTTACAGACAGCGAAACTGATAATCCCAAGAATAGAACACCTCTGAAATGGGCCCTAATTTCCAAGGATGTATTTTTCAGGAGGAACTTACTGTAGAAGCATTTGGAGATTCCAAGCAAAGGACACGAATCATTTTCGAGATTTTTGCTTGCCGTGATTCCACGTTGTTAAACGTGACAAAAAATGTACAGGGCAATAAATGTCACGTGAAATATTTCTCAAATTAATTTTATCTTCCCTGGATTTTACTTACATCATTTTTATTTGGCATGGGATTACTTTTTCAATCAATCCACACAAATTAATCTTTTCCAAATATCCGAAATTGTGTCTGTAAGAAATGATATTGCATTCACCCATTTCAAAAATTGTTTCTTCGTTGATTGTTTTCCTCAGAGACCCGTTTGAAAATGTCTTCTTATGTCTAATCTCGCTATCATTCCCCCTCCTTCTCCTCCTCCAAAACTCTTGTCGTCTCGATGCCATCATTTCTCAAGACGGTTTCCTTGACAACCAAGTTATTCTAATGCAGCCATCTCAAGTACATATGCGCATTCATTCCGCGCGTATATTCTCCGCCACCTGCAGCCAATGAGTTGTCTCTGAGCCCACAGAATACCTACTACTGCTTCCTACGAACTCGTCTGTCCTCTCCTCAGTTCTCGTAGTGTTTTCCGTGACTTTGTTGACGACTTCTTTTTCGTAATTATCAAGGTATTCAATGCTTTTAGCTGCTGATCCCTATTCTGCTATAGACATTGATAAACTGGTGAGTTTGTTTATCCTCCTGCGTTCCTATTTGAAATATTTTTTCAGGTTGGCTGGCTCATTGCTCAAGCAGAGCAGACCGCTGGTTGTCCAGAAAGCTTTTGTCTCATAGATGTGAATGATTATGACGTTTACAATAAGTCCCACATCGCAAATGCCTATCACTATGATAGAATAATGCTTGCTCGTCTCATTTATGAAACTCCGATTCTTTCCCAAGCAAAAGCAGAAGGTCATCTACTGGTAATCTATGGAAGAGAGGCAGAACGAGTTGCTAAGGTTCTTTTTCAAAGAGGTTTCAAAACCGTTCTATTAAAAGGAAGTGAGTGATTAGACACATACAGTGATTATGTTAAAGGAAGTTAGTTTTCAGATGTTGCTCAATTCAAGGAACAGTATCCATGTCTTGTAGAACCGTCAATAGACTTTGTTAAACTGAAAGAAATATACGATGCCAAGAAGAACAGTGTTTTTGGTGGGCGACTGTGGCGAAGCACTTCTGCTTCTCGTCTCAAATCTGTGGGACGTGACGAACGTGCAGAAAAATCAAAGAAAGTTAATAGTCGTCCTTCCAGTCAATCCAGAAAACCTTGGCTTTAGCTAACAATTGACCTACTTTATTTATATCTTATCCCCCAGTTTTTGATATTTCATCGGTGATCTCACTATCAGTAAAACATTCGAATCATACTATTTTAATCATAAAAACAAAGAAATCGAAACGAACAACTGCCATAAGTCACTAGACTAACCAAAAAAAGAAGGTTGGATGAAAATACACACAATATTTTGAGAGTAGGAAACGGCAGTTTAGATGAGCACGTCGAAGTCGCGGAGTTCCTCGTCAGATGGAAGAGTGGCGGCAACACGATCCCTGATGATTAAGAAAGAATGTACTTATTTATTTTAATAAATGAAGAGTTACCTTGGAATCAAATCTGGACTGATGAGGGGGAGTCCAGCTTTCTCACGTCTAGCGATCTCCAAGTGTGCTTCTCTCAAAGCCCATTCTCTTCCCATTGGCCTGAAAATTTAAAACTTCTACATGCAATCTATTAAAAACAAAATTTACCAATCTGGACGGGCGAACATAATCCAGCACGTGAACCAAGTGGTGAGTACGGTGAAAAGAAGGAAAGCAGCTTGATGGAAACGAGCCCAATCTTTGTGTTCATCATGTGCGACTTGAGAGAACCAGATCCATTCTCTTCTCTGCATTAAAAATCAATAATTGAGAATAATATTATTACATTAATTTCATTGATGTGGTAGGAAAAGAACCAACCATCTTAGCTCCCTGATCCTTAGCCAATGGTCTTCTCCATCCATCACCGAACAGCCAATCCAATCTTCCTCCATTCAACTTTGGCCATGGGTTTTCATAAGCGTAGGAATCGGTACCTGGTCTGAAAAAATAATTAATAATGAAAAGGAAAAAAAAGTAAATAATTAAAACTACCTGTAGTCATCTGGTTTTCTCTCGACTTTCGCGTCTGAGTGTGAATGAGATGAGGCGAACCGTCTAAAACCCAGCGACCTGATATTGGCCGACGTTTGGAGACGGCTCAACTGAGGCAGCATCTGAATATCACATTTTAATTTTAGAATAATACGGAAAGCATGGGAACGGAAAGAAGCAAAGGATGCTCCATAGCCGATTGAAGAAAATCGATATGAACATTCAGGCTGATCTGGAGCTTGAAGCTGCAGATGATTAAAGGTTTCGAACAAAACTAATGAATATGTAACTATTCAATTATTGATTTTTAATGAATATTTAATTGAAATTTCTCTTAAAAGTTGAAAATCAGGAAAAAAAGAAAAAATGTGAAGGACTGCGACGACATTCGCAATAGAGCGCACTTGCTGATATAAAGGAATTTTTTTTTTGCACTTTTCTTCGAGTTTTTTTCTTAAAAAGCTACTGTTTATAGTGAGAAATGGGAGATATCGGATGGGTAGCTGGAATTAGCAAAAAAGATGCTGGTAGATACAGCAGACAACTTCTGGTTAATGACTTCGGAGTAACTGGTAAGAAATTTGTTCCAATACTAAAACTTTCGGCACAACGAAGTTCTAGGGCAGAAAAACCTCAAAAGTTCACGTGTATTAATTGTGGGAGCAGGAGGACTCGGATGTCCAGTCGCAATTTATCTTGGAGCTGCTGGAGTTGGTTGTCTAGGAATAGTAGACTATGACTATGTAGGTTCATAACTTAATTAATCTGTTCACTATAAATGGTTTCAGGTTTCCTTAGATAATCTTCACAGACAAGTTGCTTACAAAGAGACACAAGTTGGTCAATCAAAAGCTGAAAGTTTAGCTGAAAACATCAAATCGTAAGCCGACGACTAGTTATAGGTATACTGTAGAAAAAAATATTTTTCTTCCAGGCAAAACAACGATGTCGATGTGAGAGTACATACAGTATCCCTGGATAGTTCCAACGCTGTTGAGATTTTCAAAAACTATAATATCGTTTGTGATTGTACTGACAATGTGGCCACAAGATATCTAATCAATGATGTATGTGTTCTTCTGAACATTCCTCTTGTGAGTGGAAGTGCTCTTCGATGGGATGGACAACTATCAGTCTATCATTATGGTCTAGATTGTCCTTGTTATCGATGTCTTTTTCCAAAACCACCTGATCCAAGTACAGTAACCAATTGTAACGAAGGCGGAGTTCTAGGTCCAATTGTTGGTACCATTGGGAGCATGCAAGCATTGGAAGTTATGAAGATTGCTGCGAACGTCACGAGTAAACACATAAAAATAAAATAATTTCCGTCATCAATGTGAAAAATTCAGGCACTCTCGCCGGTAAATTGCTTCTGTTTGACGGACGAGAAGGAAAATCACGAACAATTAAATTGAGAAAAAGAGATCCGAATTGTGCAGTTTGTGGAGATAATCCAACTATAACAGCACCGATCGATTATGTTCTTTTCTGTGGGGCCGGAGCCCATGATAAGGTTTTTTCTTTGATTCACTTAGGTGTTTCATTCTTTGTCAATTTTTAGACCGAGAATCTAAAACTACTAGATCCGTGTGATCGAGTGAACGTTGAAGAATATCGAGACATCAGAGGGGATCAAAAACAATTTCTGCTTGATACACGGCCTCCAGTAGAATTTGAGATTGCACACCTGCCGGAAGCAATCAGTATGTTTCTTTGTTTCAAACAATTCAATAATGCCCGATTTTTAGATATAACTCTCGATGAATGCAGATCCCTTCCCAGTGACGAAATATCTTCTCGTCTTGGAATCGATTCTTCCATAAATGATGTTTATGTTATCTGTCATCGAGGAAATGATTCTCAACGAGCTGTCCTACTTCTACGAGAAAAACTCAACTCGATTCGTTTCCGAGATATTATTGGAGGATACGAAGAATGGGCACAAAAGATCAATGACCAGTTTCCACTTTACTGATTCTTTTGTTGATTGTATTTGTTTTCGTTTATTAGTTTTCTGAACGTATAAAAGTGACTAAGGCACATGATATAACAGAGAAACGAACAAAGCCCGTTGAAATGGTGATGGGAAGGGAAAAGTATGAAAGGATTGTGAGTAATCATCAGTTAAAAATAATTAGCTGATGAGGTTAGGCGATGTCAGTTGGATGAGCAGAATCACGTGGAACGACTTCCTTCCAAATGAACCAGCAGTTGAAGGCGAAACATAACACGCAAACCCAGTTTGCCAGCTGAAAACCGTACATGTTGAATTGATATATAGAGTGTTTTAGTATAATTGCAGCAAATCTCTTTGAGTTACGTAACCCAAGGAAACTATAGCTACAGTAAACTCTAAAAACGAACCACTGAAATAGCAAGCTTTCCATTGTTGACTTCTCTACTGTCGAATGCAGTGTTCAATCCTTTCCATGACTCCTGATCGAAAAGTTCTCTCAATCGTTCCTCTGATGTGGCACTTCCAATAGTATTGGCTCCAGCCCACCAAATCGAACTGCAGAAGAAGAAAAGAATGAACAAAAGAGCAGTTGCACCAAGATCCACGAGAGGAATACGCTTTTCGGTTTGATAGATATTCCAGAAGATAACATAGACAAAGCAGACAAAAATGACATAGATGAGAGCAGTGACATTGACGAAATAAAAGAATCCAGCACTTCCACTTGCACTGTCCTCTGCTGGCCAGAAGCTATGTGTTTGATTGTCACATGCAGTCACTTTCACGTTAGACAATCTGAACAAAATGATACAGTTTCTAAATCTTCAAGTTACTGTAAGACATACGAGAAAGTGTAGAATTTTTGTACATTGGTAGTACTAGCATTTTTAAATTCATTCTGACATTCTGACTTGAGTGTCAGTCCCCAACTATTAATCGCTGCGATTGCAATGACAATGAAAATCTGTTGAAAGTGAGTAATCAATCAATATTCACAACTCTATGATTTCTTACGAATTCAATGATTCTAATGAAACCCAATGGGAATTTGAAAGCAGAAATATTCAGTTGAGATGGAAGTGTAGGCATTTTGAAATACCTGAAAATCGATTTTCAGCTATAGTTGACCACGACGAAAATAACAACAAAGGACGACAGGTACAGAAGAAAGAGAGAGAGAAAGAGAGTAGAGTCGTCATGTTCTTTTTGATAACGAAAACTTATATTTGTAGGCAGTGTGAAAATGCGATGACTTAGAGAAATGAGACAAGTTACTGTCTGTGTCCTACCAATGGATCAAGTGCCGTTTTCGAGGACATTGATTGAGTGTCATGAGACGCAGAGTATGCCACAAATGTTTGCCAAGAGTTGTTTATTCTGAAGCACCGCCCACTATGCACATACTACTTTTTTAAATTACGTTTATTCATTCTGAAATGAACAAATTTCGAACAGGAGTGCATTAGAATCCTAGAAAATAGGTAAAATGTAAAAAAGGAAAAGCGGTGAAGGAGACAGTTGAAGAACATTAAAACTAAAAAATAAACTTTATCTGCCAAGAATACGACGTAGAAAGAAGGAACAACTACTTTCACAGAAAAACGCACATTCGATTAGGAGGCGAGTTTTCAAATTGGTTTTTTATTTAATATTTAGCTCGATCCAATGACGATAGTGGTATCCTTGAAGGAGTATGCCGGAACGTGGAGATTCAATGGGGCTGGTCCCTGAAAATAAATCATTTTAGTACAAGAAAAAGTTTATGATGATCTGATGCCCGATAATATATTTAATAACTCAAGGAAAGTCCGACAAACGGCAAAAAACAGTTTTTTAAAAACCATAACAGAGTTTTTGAATCTCAATTTTTCCAAAGGACGCTAAAAATGGCCCGATTGCCAGGAGATCCGGCATAGTTTCGTTTCGAGGAACAATTTCAAGAATCTTCATTAATAGGTTCCGATCACAGAACGTATTGTACCAGACACTTCGAGAAATGAGTTTACAGATTAGATCAAAATTTCAAAAACCGTATCGGAGGCCAAAGCTGTTCACCGCCGTAAACGATCTTCCTAAAAAATAGAATAATTCAACCCGATGTTGAAATTATCCTCATTTTCGGTCAATCACATTGTCATACGGCTCGCAGAGCAAGGATGATTTTCTCTTCATTTACGGTCTTTTGAACAAAATGCTTCTACTGCACTATAGTGAAAAATTACCTTTCTAATACGTCCAGAAGCATCGTAGTGAGATCCGTGGCATGGGCAATAATATCCTCCGAAATCTCCAGCATTAGCTGAACGATATTTGTGATACGGATTTTTTTTTCACAGATCAACTCACCGATTGGGACACATCCGAGATGGGTACACACTCCGATAACAACAGACCACTCATCCTTCTGTACACGCTCATCGTCATGTTGAGGATGACGAAGATCAGCGACTGGAACAGCCTTCTCTTTAGCAATTTCAGCCTTGGTACGATGCTTGACGAAAACTGGCTTTCCACGCCATTCGAAGGTTTTCGTTTGTCCTTCTGGGATATCGTTCATGTTGATTTCGATAGAGGCCAAAGCACGTTGATCAGCAGCCATAGCCTTAAATCGAAAGCTAAGATTTTTATGAAGCATCACCACAAATTACCTTGTAAGAAACGAGAGTTTGAACAACTTCTTTTCCAGCCCACAAGGAGAGAACTCCTCCAGCTGCAACCAAAAAATATTTTTTGAACAATATTTCTAGATTTACCGCCATAGTAGAGAGCAGTTGGGAGAGCACGTCGTTGATCTTCGGTGTCACGAGCTGGGACTTGGGTGTTCTTTGTGGAATCACGACGGTAGTTGGACATATCCGGGAAGGTCACATCCGTGTGAGCCAAACGGCGGGAAGTGACTGAAATTAATTAATTTATTGGAAATTCAGTAGGAATTTGGAATTACCATTAATTCCCTTGACAGCGAGCCCATTTGTGAAAACACCTCCGGTGCTCCGACTAACAGCGGCTTGGCGAGCTTCGGCGGTGGTGAACTCGGCTGGAACCTCGCGGAAAGCAGACACCTACAATTCGGAAAGCGATGAATTATTTCCACTGGAAATTGAGTTTACTCACGGTTTCGGCAGCTGGAGAAGCAGCTACAAAATTGACATGTGGTTGAGATCCACTGATCTGAAAATAAACATGGTTTTTGTGCGCTATATTTATTGATTGATTGTTCTCTATGGAAGTTTAGCTTGATGATAGAACTTAAATCATAGAACGACGTAATGATTTATTTGATGGCGTTTAAAAACGTATGGAGGATCCAAAACTAACCACTTTGACCGCGAATCCTCCGGATCTAGCAAGAGAAGCCATTGCCCCAGTTAATACCTGAAAATAGAAGCTTTTTGTTTTTTATCAGCATTTTTTGGTTTTTAAAAAATTCAAAAAATTTGAAAAGACGAAATTAATCTTTGAAAATCATTGATTTTGTATACAAAAAATATTTGAGTTCTGGAAATTACAGTATCGGTCGGAAAAAAATAACTTAATTGAAGGAAAAGCTGAAAAACATCTGAAATTGGGCCGAAACCAACGGGCGGACTGTCTTCTTTGAGAGACGCAGAGAAATTTCTGCACGCGTCGCATGCCGCTGGATTGTCAATGGAGCGTTCTTTCATCCAAAAAAATTCCTTAACGCGTAAGCTTCGCGGCTGGTCCGGGAGCTCCCGTTTGTAATAATCGTTGACAGCGGCATCTCAATTTCAAAATAATGACGCGGGTACTAGGCCGTTTTGCTCTCACAGCACTCCGCGACAAGCGTGAGTCTCTGTCCGCCACCAGCTGTGAATCTGATGTGAACTGCACAGACAACAGAACCAGCTTTTATTCCGGCTCTATACAATCTTTATTAAGTCTGATAAATTCTCGCTCAGTAGTTAAAGATGGTAAGTATTTGATAAAAGAGCACTCAACCCGACGATGATGAGGAAACGAGTGAAAACATCTGTTGACACCACTCTCTTGTGGGGCCAAACTATTTAGCAAAATAGATTGAGAGAAGAGAGGGCTGTTTGATACTGCGGCCAGCTCAAAGAGTTGTAATCGAGGTCCAATCGAGTCGTGCCGAAAAGTCGCTTTTCTTCCGGACCTGATTGGTTTCAGATGGGAAGCAAAAGAGGACGCGGCGCGGCTTCGTCAAATCAAGAGCGCGTCCGCACACATCTCTTCTTCGGATCGAAAGCTGAAAGACCACATCAGAAGCGTAAAAGAAGAGCACAAAGTGAGTATTCCACGTTTATTTTTCACTAGATCTGTCTTCTGAAGTGACACACTTTGATAACTTGAACTCCCGTCAAAAATTCGAATTCCCGTCTAGTTTTTCAAAATTTGAATCCTTGCCAAAAGTTCCGATAATTCGAATTTCCGCAAAAATAAACACCTGCTTTGACGTTGCTGGAATTCGAAGGTATATCATCAAGAACTTGCTGGTTTGTTTTTTGATCACGATGAAACAATTTCCAGAAATTATTTGAAATGCAATTTCGGAATTTTTGTCGACAAAAAAGAAGGTATATCATCAAGAACTTGCCAGTGGAGTTTTCGGAGAACCGTAACTACCGTAATCCTACAGTAATCTCCACCATTTTTGTTGGTGTACTATTAGGGTCTCTTAGATATTTCATGCAAAAAAAATGGAACACATCTGAGCACTTTGAACCCGTTTCCTAGATAGTTTAGTATTATCCGGTTACTGTAGCTACCGTATCCATACAGAAATCCTAGCTTCAAACTTGGTAGAATTGAAGCGCTCGGTGACCCATGGCCACATGCCAAATATGGTACCAAACGGTTCAGAGACACATACACAGAGCTATTCCATTAGTATATAGAAAAAAGAAGAGATAACCCAAAAACCTGTAGATAAGCTACACGCAACGGTCAAAGACAAAAAGGACGAAATGGTACAAGCTGGAGCCAGCGAAATCGATCCTTTGCAATGGACTGGAAATCAGAGAGTTCTTCATTTTGGGCCAATGGCTCAAAGAGACCCTTACTTCTACTATTACCCTAAAGGATGGGATATTTTGTACCCAGCAACCTTTGGATTTTTCCCCTATAGAACATCGTAAGCCAAAAAGCTGAATCTAATAGTTTATCAAACCTCATCATATTCCAGAAAGTTCAGAGGATCTTCTTCTCTGATATGTTGTACGGCATTCGGAGTTTTTCTACTTATTGGGGGCCTACTAATGTCACTCTTAGGATATCGCTACCTCTACACGTCTCCGTTTTGGACATGGCCACACGAGCAAAAGATTCGTCCACCTCCCATTCAAATCGCTGGTCCAATCTTGTTCGGAATGGGATGTGTTTTTCTTCTCGTTTCGTTGATTTACTTTTTGTGTACGACAAAGCTTTGCGATCTCTCTTTACATCACACTAAGAAGCATAATGATCCAGCAAGATTAACGACAATTACTACGCATTATGTGGTGAGTTTTTTGTCGACAAAAATTCCGAAATTGCATTTCAAATAATTTCTGGAAATTGTTTCATCGTGATCAAAAAACAAACCAAGGTATAACGAAATCTTGGGAGTTAATTTCAAAAGGACGAAGAATAACAGAGTTTAAAGAGAGAGAGAGTGAACTATTCAAAATTCGATGTTTTGAATATAGAAATCGACTGTAAAAAAGAACAACCCGTTTAGAAAAAAAAAATCAGGAACCGTTCTGAACCGAGAAATGAACTATGAGGAGTCAAACCATGGGTCCCAGGGGACCCCTTTTTCTATGTATTTCCACGGTAAAAAAGTTCTGAGGCCCCTTAAAGTACTGTAGAAGAGAGAGAGAGAGAGAGAGAGAGAGAGAGAGAGAGAGAGAGAGAGAGAGAGAGAGAGAGAGAGAGAGAGAGAGAGAGAAGAAAGTTCACGGATATACTTAGTTTCTCCAGTATTTTAGGGGGTCTCAGAAATTTTTTACCTTGAAAATACATCAGGAACAAAACGTTGAATTTTTTTCAGCCACTTCCTCCGATTTTCGAGAAAGATCCTTATCAACCACTACCTCCTCCTGCATACCCAGTATTGGAGAATCGGCATGCCATGACCAATGTAGTGAAACCTCACGATGAGAAGAAATTGTACCCGCCTGTGTAAGAAAATCAAACTGGAATGTTCATTTTGTATTAGTTGAGTTTTTAGAATTCCCGGATGTTCTACTCTATCCCTTCATCGACGTTCTCCAAATAATATATTTGTCGCCAGCCCTTACAATACACTTCGAGCCACTAGCGTTGGAAGGTATCAATCAGGATTCTTGGACACAAATTCAATAATGGAAAACCGATTCGGATCTAGGCAAGCATCAGTGGCGAGTCGAAGACAGTCGAGTGAAGCTTCCAGTCAAAAACGATCAAAATCAATGGGACCTTTACATCGAACAGGATCTAATCGAAGTAAAGGATCCGGAAGGTCAAGAAGAAGAGAAAACAGTCAAATATAGGCATTTGATTCAAACTGTATTTTCGATTAGAAAACAAATAAACACATTGATCTTCGTTCTCATTGAGGCTTGTCAATTTTCTCTGCGTCTTCATCGCTGAGTCATACCTTCCTCACTTGTTTCTGTTCTAATAATTAACTTTTCCGCTGATAACAGTGATTCGTTTTACAGTCATCTCAACTAGTCACAACAACTCTTCACATCTAATCAACCTTTACAACACTTTATAGATTTCATATTTTGTAATATAAGGTTCGTTTTATTTTTTAAAATGAGTATACAGTAAAAAGTTTGAAACTATTCGTGTCGAAAGAACTGGGTATATACATCTTTTACTTTGAAAAAGTAACAAAAAAAGCAAATCAATTTCCTGAACGAAACTATTATGTAGAAATTAATCCTGTTCAAATACAGCTGCGCTTTCTTTTACTAGTTAACGAAAAAATTTGTTTTTGTAAACACCTCGTCGGATCAAATCGAGACGCTCCATTCTATCGAACTATTTCGTAACTGCTTTCACTATCCTTGTAAATCCTCATATACTTCTCTGAAGTTTTTTTTCCTGTTCAGTATTATGTATGACAAATTTAATTTACTATTTCTCAATATTTCTCATTCCAGATGGCCTCGGCTCCATCAGCATCTAATCAGCCGTGTACTCATGTCCGTCGTCATGAAGACGTACCCACACCAAGTGCACCGCCATCGAAACGATGCAATATTCCTTCACAGCACCCAGAGAGCTACGAGCCTAACACCTGGTTACAGCAGCAGATGGAGCACGAGCAGCAGAAAAAGTTGGCTGAAGAGGCGAAGAAGCAGAGTGTCGAACCAACAGGCAATGAAGAGGAGGAAGAGGTGAGGAAGAAGAAGAAGAAAAGGGGAGACCTGTTGAAATGTGGATATAGAACATTTCGCAAGTCAACGCAAGTCAATTTATCGGTAACAATATGAGGTCTGAGTTACAGGAAGTACTCTCAAAACCATGCGGACCACACAAAAGACGTTTCACTTTTGTAATGGTCCACAATATCACTTTTGCTATTCCGGAAGGATATGACGTAGACGGAACAAACATAGAATACTTGGGTGGCGGCTCGTTTGGAAATGTTATGTATGTTTTTTTTTCTTTTTACTAGTCACTTACTTTCGTTCTCTCCCAATTCTTTTTTCTTTCTTTTTTAGAAAAACAAGCGCAGTGTGCCGTGACGGCCTTCGACGATGGATAGCCATAAAGAAGATGCGAGAACCTTTTTTCGATCCACATCATGTGAGTTCTCCTTTCATCTGAAACGCTTCAGTAACTTTTCTCTGTTTTCAGGCTCGACGAATTTTCCGAGAGATCAAATTGCTTCAATTAATGAGACACGACAATATCATATGTGCTCTTGACATTTACACACCAGATGAGGAAAACGATTTCCGTGATGTGTATGTCTTATTTGTTTAGAAAATGAGCTCTCGAAACTATTCTCTCTCATTTTCAGATATGTAGTCACTGAATTCGCAGGACGTAGTCTCTATCGAATTCTCAAACAACAGAGGGATTTTGGAAGGCGCGTGCTGACCGAAGAACATATCAAATTCATCATTTATCAAATCATACGTGCTCTCAAGTACATTCATTCAGCAAATGTAGCTTATTAACTCAGATGAAAAGAGACGAACAATACTTTAATTTCAGATCATTCATCGAGATTTGAAGCCTGGGAATCTTGCTTTAACTGATGATTCTGATCTTATGATTCTCGATTTTGGACTTGCGAGATCGTTAGAAAAGAAAGATACAACTCTGACTCAATATGTACAAACAAGATGGTACCGTAGCCCAGAAGTTATTTACTGGAAGATTGATAGCTACACAAATCTGGCAGATATGTGGTCTGTTGGATGCATAGCTGCTGAACTTTTGACTGGAGATCCTCTGTTTCCTGGAGACGATGGTAAGTTACACTTTTTGAATGCCTCCTAATAATTGAGTTCCAGTAAACGCACAGTATCAACGAATCACTCAGTTGTGCGGAAGTCCGGATGAGGAACTTTTGACTAAAATTGAGAATGATAATTCGTCAGCTATGAAAGCTGTCATTCAATCGTACAAAGTATACAAACGACGTAACTTCCGTGAAGTTTTCTCTGCTCACAATCCACCTGATGACTTGATTGATCTGATTGAACGACTTCTTGTGCTAGATCCAGAAAAGAGAATCACAGTGGAAGAAGCGATCCAACATCCTTACCTTGCCGAGTTTTCTCTTCCTGAAGATGAACCAAGAGCAGATCATATCTTTGACCTAGACGATCATTTACCCAAAACTCGATATGAATGGAGAGGTAGATTTCCCTAATCCGCAAATACCTTCATAAGATTTATTTCTACAGACGCAGTATGGAAAGAGATCGTTAACTACACGAGACTCACTTCGTCTCCATTGATCCCTGGAGAAGCAGATCGTTGACATCATTATATTATCCGTTCTGATTGTATATGTATATTGTCGATTATACCCCTCCCCAACAACCCGTCCTACCTTCCTTTTTCTCTGTCTCTTCTGCCCTGTGTCGCTTTATTCTGTCCCTCTCTTCTTCCCTTTGTCGTTCAGTGATAGCACATTTTTACTGGTGATAGTGCAGATTGCTTTTCTTTCTTGTTCTTCACATCATTTCCTCCCAAGAGTATTTATTTTCCATGTGCATTCTAGAGCTTCATTCTCTATCTTTCTTCGATGCTCTTTCTCAGTTTTCTCTTTTCATCTTTCTGTTTTTTCATCTCATCATCCCCTTTTCTATTTATTCGTCATTCTTGTCCATTGCACACACTTACACACATACTAATTAGTTCAATAAAATATTTCGTTTTTGTAGGTTGTCCTATACTTTGAAGACAAACGAGATTGGTATTCATCCGTCATATAAATTCTTTCTGAGTTTCCTTCGAACATCTCTGCTTCAAGCCATCACTTCAGATGTCCTGTTGAATGGGAATGTCGGCAACGATGGGCGATTCTGCCAACGTTCCCGGTGTCTTTTTCGCAGATTTTGGACCAGCCCCTCCGGAAATTACTCCAGAAGGCTATCACGAGGTAAACCTTTCGAATGATGAAAAAAACGAAAAATAGTTCTTTTAATTTCTTAACGATAAACTTTTTTGTAGGAGTTTCGAAGAGATTTTTTTCCATATTTTTCTTATAAATTATTTCGAAATATTCCTTTAGTAAAAACTAGAAAAGATTTGTTAATGAGCAAAACTATCAAAAACCTTTTCGCTTCTTAATCCTTGTCTAATCCAGAAATGTTATATGAGAAAAAAGCTAGTTAATATTGAAAGATATTCCACACGTTTTTCTAAAATATTTTCCAAAATGATCAATCAAGATTTTCAGGTTGAACTGAACAAAACCAAATGGATTCTTCCTCAATGGTACAATAATCTGCGTCCACTAGGAGAAGGTGCTTATGGAGTTGTTTGGTAAAAATTAAGACAAAAAGTTCAAAAAATCAAGAAAAAATTTCTAGCACAGCAGAATATGAACCGACCGGTGATCGAGTGGCAATCAAAAAGTTCTTCCGGCCGTTTCAAAGTACAATTCATGCAAAAAGAACATATCGAGAATTGAAACTATTGAGAACTCTACAACACGATAATGTACTGGAAATGATAGATGTATTCACTCCAGATCCGGAAGCTTCATCACTAAATAATGTGTGAGTTTTCTTTGAAATAGAAAAAGAATTGAAAGGAGAGAAAAAGAGAGAAAAATAGAGATAATCTGGTGGATTGTGATGGAAAGAAGATTAGAGAGTGAGAGGAATTGAGAAATACAAAAAGTGATTTGCATTCGGAGAAAAAAGACACGTGAGAACATACTAAAAACAGAACAAGGTCATTCGAATTTTATAGGAAGAGAACATAGATCACAAGTCAAAATAGTTTTAGTTGTTTGAAACAGAATGCGGTTTCCATTATTTTCCGAAAACGTTTCTGAATTTTCAAGCTTTTTGCATTACAGCTGTGAAATGTTGTGAAAAATATACTATTTACGTTTTCTCGAATCTTTACCGATAATTCTTCTCCAATGTAAACTGATCAAGCTACCGTAATCCTACAGTAACCACAGCTCAAAACAATTTGTATTTATAATCTCAGCAAAATACAAATTGGTAAAAAAAAACAAAAAAGCTGAAAATTCAGACGCTGAAATCGTAGTGCCAGTAGAATGAGTAGTCTTGAGGCACTGAAGTTATAGAGAAAAGGAGGGATATAAATAATCAGTAAAGCTGGATTTCATATACGACATGCTCGATTTTCATGAGAAAGATTTATGGGGTTGTGTGGGATAAGTCTGGAAATAGAGGGGGAAAGTTTAGTTTCCGAGCATGATTGATATATTACTCTCAATACAAACCAATACATATTTCTCACTGTAATGTGCGTGAGAAGAAAATGAAATCGAACGTGTTTTGGTTGTAGTCAGACTAAAAAGTGAAGTGTGAGAGCACATTTTCGTCGCTTGGAAACAAAGGTTTCTGGGTCAAGTGTTCCGTAGTTTAGTAACGCGTTTCCAAAGCTCATTTCCAAATTCAAAATTTACTTTTTGCTTTTTCAAAAAAAAAAGTTTCATAATTGTCAATACTCGTTTTCAGGTACTTCGTGTCAATTCTAACTGGATCCGATCTTCAGAATATTCTGAAAATTCAAACGCTGACCGATGAACAGATCCAACTTCTCATTTATCAAGTTCTCCGTGGTTTGAAGGTACTTATTTTTTGATTTTTTACTTGTCTCTTGATAATTTGAGCTTTCCTTACCCTTTCTCTACACTCTTTTCTCTCAAATTTCATTTTTTTTTTGAGTGTGTGCTCAAAGTGCTCCGCCCTTCCTTCCTCAGAACCTTTCTTCTTCTCTTTACATCTCTGCGTCAACGTTTCTTTTTTCCCACTTTCTAATTAAATTCTTGCGACGATTGCTCCATCGTTTTCTTCGTCTCTCTTCTTCCTTTTTTGCATTTCTGATAGATGTTTTTCGATTAGACATGGGGTCAAAAAGATGTATGGGAATGAGAAGAATGCCTTCTTTTCGGCACACTGAATACTATCAATTATTCTGCTTCATCTCGTCTTCTTTTCCTTCTTCTCTCCTGAATTTTTCCCCTTGTTGCTTGCTCTTCTTCATAAGCTTGAATCAGAAAAAAAGTGAAAAAATACGAGAGTAGGAGAGTTGATTTATGGATGTGGCAGGTTCGGTTGCCTTCAAATTCCACTCAGACGCCGATTTCGTTCTTTTTTTGAAGTTGTCACGAGATTTTTATATTCTTGTTTTCCGAATGTTGTTCAAAAAGTATATTGTAGGATGCTCAGAACAGTATTCAAACGAATAAATCCCAAGATTCAAGTTTAGGAGCACTATTTCCATGGTATAAGCAATGAGGTTTGGAAGTTAGGGATCATTTTGAGATATACTCGTTAGTACTCAAAGATGAAGGTAGAAATTCAACCGAAGTCCCAACATTCCTTTCTGAATTTCGAATCTTTTTTCAAAACAATATTATCTTGAAACTTTAGGTCAAAAGTCATGAAATCGTACACATTTCCCAATACTTTCATGGACTTGTGAGTGGCAAGTGGTATGTACTTTCCTCCTCATTATTTGTCCTTCGACCTATCCAGTACAATGTTTCTTTCGCATCCTGCGTCTCTATCATCCTCATTGTTCTTCGCTTCAGAAGAATGATCGATGAACAGCCCCTTCTGTTACATTTTCTGATGCGAAAGAGACTGTTAAAATATGCCTGTTTTGTCTTTTCCAATGACGTCTCTCTTTCTTTTCCTCCTCTTTTTTTCTGATTTCTCCACGTTTTATTCATGATAAAGAAGATTGACAAACGGTATATTGTTTACCAAAGACACTCTTTTTTTCGGTCTCTCTCTCTCTCTTTTCGAATTGTCTATTTCTCCTTTTCTTAATCATCATTTTTTGTCCATCATTCCTCATGTTTTTATTCCTTTTCAAATCTCTTTTTTCTCTTTCAGTATATTCATTCGGCAGGGATTATCCATCGAGATTTGAAGCCATCGAATATTGCCGTCAACGAGAGATGCGAAGTCAAGGTGACATTTCACATTACTTTTCTTTTTTGTAACTTTCTTTCTTTTTAGATTCTCGATTTCGGTCTGGCTCGTGCCCAAGACACCGAAATGACTGGATACGTGGCAACGAGATGGTATAGAGCTCCAGAAATTATGCTCAATTGGATGCATTATACACAAACAGGTGAGTGAATTTATGGAGAAAAGAATGGGAGAGCAAATATTTTGTATACTGTCGAATGGGCTGTATCGAGAAATTGCAATACGAAGCAGAATTCGAATAATAAAACACCGCATCCTCAAATATTTATTGCATTTTTATATCTTTTTAAACGTTCGAAACAGTTTTCAGTGTGTTTTTTTCAGAAACTGACCGTTTTTGAAACCTAGAAACACTATTGCAAAATCTCAGATATCTTGACATTTCGGCTATTTTCACCTGTTCAAACAGCTGATAAGCAGAAGTAAACACGTTTCGATTCTTTGACTTTTCATTCAAAACCAAACTCCATACAAAAAACTAAATGAAGCCTCCAAGATTTCATTCAAATTTCAAATTTTCAGTGGATGTTTGGTCAGTTGGATGCATCTTAGCAGAGCTCGTCTCCGCGAGACCACTGTTTCCAGGCGACGATCGTGAGTTTTTACACTTTTTCTTTTTTTGTTCTAAAATATTCTTTTTAGATATTGACCAACTCCAAAGAATAATGAGTGTTGTTGGAACTCCAAAAGAAGATTTTTGGTCGAAAATTCAATCGGAAGAGGCTAGAAATTATATAAAGTGAGTACTGTAATTCGATTATTCTTGAAGTTTCGAGATCCGACAATTCAATTTCCAAACGCTTTTCAGAAATCGTCCTCCAATTGCTCGCCAAAACTTCGCAGCATTATTTCCGACTGCTAATCCAGTTGCTGTGGAACTTCTCGAAATGATGCTTGTCTTGGATCCAGATAGACGTATTTCCGTCTCGAGTGCTCTTCGTCATGATTATCTCAAAGAGTATTCAGTTCCTACTGATGAACCTGTTGCTACAGAAGCGGTAAAAGCTAGCTTAGTACGAATTCTTCCTGTATTCTAGAAAGTTTTATTTCTATTTCATTAGGTGACAACCGATCGAGCCGAGGAACAAGCGACGACAATCGACGATTGGAGAGAGTTAATCTGGAATGAAGTTCGATTATTCCAAACATCTGCTCGACGACTAAGCTTTGTGAGCTGTACGGACAATGATGAAGAGCCAATGAAAATATGAAACTGAATGTTCCCGTGCTAAATTCCCATTCTTTTTGTTTCCAATTTTAATTTAATTCATTTTCTTTCCTTCACTTAGTGATCTCATTTCTGTAAATGATCTCATGACTGTACCGATCTCTCCTTTCCTCAAAATTCCATAGATTCTCCCCCTATTCATATGTGATTACAACCTTTTTACTACTTTCTGAACCAGACCGACTGACCTCAGATTTCTAATTTATTGAATCCCGAAACTTCTAGAAAATATAAAAAGAAAAAATTTATATTCTTTCGAAAATATATCTCAATGATCATTGGTTTTCGGTGACTAAAAACCGTTTAAAATATCGAATTGAATTCATTCTTGTTATTATTATTATTATTGTTCTTTGTTTTCATTCATTCAATTCAATCTCTCAGAAATTCAGATCCTGACTTAATGTTCCCACAAACGAACACAATGGAACAGATTCTTCATCCGACTCCACGTGAAGGATATTATGTGGTTGAACTCAATCGGAGTGTTTGGGTTGTACCCGAATATTATACTAATCTGACTCCGATTGGAACTGGGGCATATGGAACCGTTTGGTGAGTTTTCAAAAAAAAAGAAAACGTTTTGAAGTACGTACTTTTCTTTTTCCAGCGCTGCTGAATGTACTCGATCTGGAACTCGTGTTGCCATCAAAAAGTTTAACCGCCCGTTCCAATCCATCATTCATGCTCGTCGAACATACAGAGAACTTCGATTACTTCGATGCATGCGACATGAAAACATAATTGATCTTCTCGACGTCTTCACTCCAAATGATAATATGAATGATATTGAAGACGTGTATTTCGTGTCAATGCTCATGGGAGCCGATCTATCGAATATTCTCAAAATTCAAAGACTCAACGATGATCACATTCAATTCTTGGTCTATCAAATTCTTCGTGGTCTCAAATACATTCATTCCGCTGATATTATTCACAGAGATCTCAAACCCTCAAATATTGCTGTTAACGAAGATTGTGAATTGAAGATTCTGGATTTCGGATTGGCAAGACAAACTGATTCAGAAATGACTGGATACGTGGCAACCAGGTGGTACAGAGCACCTGAAATTATGCTCAATTGGATGCATTACACACAAACAGTGGATGTCTGGTCGGTTGGATGCATCCTCGCGGAGCTCATCACAGGAAAAACACTGTTCCCTGGATCTGATCGTAAGAATAAATCAAAGTTAACCACCTATAACTCCCAAAAGTTTCCAGATATCGATCAGTTGACCCGTATCATGTCTGTCACTGGAACTCCAGATGAAGAATTCCTCAAAAAGATTTCTTCGGAAGAGGCACGAAACTATATCAGGAATCTTCCAAAAATGGCTCGTCGTGATTTCAAACGACTCTTTGCTCAAGCTACTCCACAAGCGATTGATCTACTCGAGAAGATGCTTCACCTGGATCCAGATCGTCGTCCTTCTGCAAAAGAAGCTATGGAGCACGAGTACCTGCAAGCTTATCACGATGAATCTGATGAGCCGGTAGCCGAAGAAATGGATTTGAATGACGATGTGAAAGCGGATACAATTGACGAGTGGAAGAAGATCATTTGGGAAGAGATTACCGATTTCCAGGTTTGTTTTTGTTTTTGAATGATAGGAATAAATTGAGTTTAGTAGTTCAGTAGCATTTAAGACTACTGTAGATTAGTTAAACCTTAATAGTCGAAAATCTAAAAGAGTGCCTACTTTTCTGATTTATACAAAACGTTGATTTACACTCTCATTTTCTATTTTTGTTATGAAATCGACAACTGATAACGGTCTTCTTGCCCCTTTAATGACATGAATCAGCGTGGGTTAAGCTGAGTATTTTCAAATGAGTCATTTGAGAAATAGAGAAATGGTTCTGAGAATCGAAAAAAATCTACAAATCAATTCAATTCTAGAAGAACGTTGCATTCCGTGATGTGGAAGATGAGGATGACGACGACAAAATGGAATCCTAACAATTCTTTGTTTTCTTGTACTATGTTCTAAAATTCACTTTTTTTTCTCCAACAGCCAAATAAATAAAAACAACAAGGTACCAGTAAGATTCGCTTATTAATTTCTTCTTCTTCTTCTTCCTATCTATATATTTTTTCAATTTTTCACGATAACCTCAATATGTTTTGATCTATTAGGTGCTCAATACACGCCCTCTCCTCCATCCACTCTATATTTTTGTACTTCGTTTTATCGTCATGTATTTTTTTGTTATTTCTATTTTTGGGGAGACGGACCACCACTTGCTCGCACTTTCATGTTCTATATTTACCTTTGCGATGTAATTGATAAAAACTATTTCAATTTTAATTCTTCTATTTTGACATACTTTGAGATTATTTGGCTATAACTGCCCTTTGAGTTTTGTGGAATGCTTTGAAATTTGACTTATTTTCTGAACCTGCTTTGAACGATGAGTTAAATGAGGGCTGGGCGGTAGTTGAAAATATTTTAAAACGATACGATTTGGAACTGCTGAAAATCTGAACATACTTGCTGACAATATTCTTGTATTCAGCAAATATTGTCTTGTTTTTTTTTTCAAAAATTTACATCTCAAACCCATTTGTGAACACGAAAAAGAAACCAAGATAACTATTTTTTCTCCCAACAAAATATTTTAAACGAAAGTTTACCTCTAATATAACGGCACTTCCTTGAGATTGCTTCTCGAAACCAATACCCCCAAGATAAAACTAAAAGAATAAAGATCAGATAAACAAATTTCGACAAAAAACTGACCGATCAAGTCCATAATCTCTTGATTTCAAAATTGAAAGTGTCAAATGATTTCTTCCTGTTTTTTGAAACTGTTACTTAATGATAATCAAAATAAATTTCATGTTTATTACTATTATTTATTTGTTATTCCTTACTTTCCATTCTCTTTTCGATCAGCTTGATCAGTAATGAATCACGAGATGCTTCTGGATGACGCGAATCGTTTTGTCCACAAGCCCCGCCCACTCTCCTCTGCCAACCATTTTTGTGACTGATAAGCTCTTTGAAATGTTTTATAAAACTGTATTCAGGGCGGTTCAATGTCCATCATTTCTCCTTCCTTTCTTTTTTTCTTTTTTCCTTTGTTTGCCTCAGTAATCCTTTCATTATAAAAGGCAACCCAATTTATCAGTTTTAACTTTACTTTTTTCAGTTCTCATCACAAATTAAATATGATTTTACTGATTCTCACTGCTATTTTGGCCGTCGGTGCTGCCTATTTTTACAGGTTTTGGAGTACAAGGGAGAAGGTTAGTTGATTGAAATGTGAGAGGCTGAAATTAATAAAAAAAAAGATTTCAGAGACAAGTTGAACTACGAAAAATAGTGGATAGGAAACGGGCAGAACGGGCTGAAAGTGTAAAATTCGCCAAGGAATCGGCTGAAAAATTGGACAAGGAGACTAGAAATAAGATTGGATCAATGGAATATCAAGAATTGAAAGGTGAGGGATTGAAAAAACAGTTTGACTAACAAATCGAACCCTAGACTGACCAACAAACAAATTATTTCGAAAGCTTCCCTGAATTGAAAGAAAAAGCTCTCCGAAAGTTCTCGACTTCTAGTTTTCCAAACATTTATTACATGTCAAATTGATATGCAAACAATAAAATTTCGGTTTTCATTCTTCTTATCTATTCATTTTTACTTCTTTTTTGTTACATTTTCTCTGATTCTCTGAACTTTTTTCTCTAGTCTACACTTCTCAAAATGGCCTGATTTCATATTTTTCAGAAGGACTACAATCTGGAACCATCTCTTGCATTGATGCAGTCCGTACCTACTATTACAAGGCAATTCAAGCGAATGAAAAAACGAATTCAGTTTGTATGTTCATCAAAGAAGCAGAACAATGGGCAATGGAATGGGATGAGAAGGCAAAAGATCCTGGATTCCAGAAACCTCCAATGTTCGGTCTTCCGATGTCTCTGAAAGAATGCGTGCCACTTCAAGGATACGATCAGACACGTGGATTCGTTCAGGATACATTCCATCCGACTGAAACCGATGGAGTTCTTGTTCAACAACTCAAAAAATTGGGAGCGATTCCTTATGTTCAAACGAATGTTCCACAATCACTTTTGAGTTATAACTGCTCGAATCCAGTATTCGGAACTACAAATCATCCAATGGATAAATCAAGAACTTCTGGAGGATCTTCTGGAGGAGAATCCGCTTTGATTTCTGCAGATGGATCCATTTTAGGAATTGGAGGAGATGTCGGTGGATCGATTCGTATTCCATGTGCATATACTGGAACAACTGGAATCAAACCATCCCATTTGAGATTCTCTCATCGTGGAGTCTGTGGATCTGTACCTGGACGTCCTTTGATTAATTCTAATGATGGTCCAATGTCTACTAGAGTTGAGACTACTGTAGATTTCCTCAGAACTGTTTGGGCTGACACGTGGATTACAGAACAAGATCCATACGTTCCACCTGTGACGTGGAATGAGGCAGCATACAAAAGTGAAAAGAAATTGAAAATTGGATATTATACTGATGACGGATGGTTCACTCCAACTCCAGTTTGTCAAAGAGCTGTTATGGAAGCAAAACAGATTCTGGAGGACGCTGGACACACTTTAATTCCATTCAGACCTCCAAGAGTTCCAGAAGTTCTCAGAATGTTCCTTCGTGCAGTTTGTGTCGATGCTGGAAAGTTTTTATCAAAAAAACTAATGAATGTAAGTGTCTTTTCTTGAAGAAGGTCATTTAGATCTTTATATTCATTATTCAGGATATCATTGATCCCCTTCTCTATACTCAAGTTGTTCTCTGGATGGTTCCAGTTCCAATTCAAAGATTCTTGGCCAGTTTCATCAAGGTGTTCTTCCCACGTCTTGGAAATTTGATGAATGCAATGACATTGAGTACTGTGGAACTTCGTAATACTTATGCAGATATCGAAGCATATCGAAGTGAAATGGCTGCATTAATGATTGATAAACAGATTGATGCTCTTCTTTGTCCGGTTACTGTCACTCCAGCTCTTCCACACGTTGCTCCATCTAAACTTTTTGCTGGAACTAGTTATACTGGAATCTTCAATTTATTGGATTATGCTGCAGGTTAGAATGCTGATATTACTGTAGTTGTCTTCACTAGATTATTCAGAAATTCTGATACTCATATCTCATTTTTCAGGATCTGTCAATGTAACCCACGTAACAAAACAAGATGAACTTGATCTGGAATCTGATTACGAGGCATCTGATCCATGGTATGCATTGGCAAAGAACAGTTCTCGTGGAACAATTGGATTCCCAATTGGTGTTCAAGTGGCAACACCTCCATATCGTGAGGAGACATGTCTTCGTATTATGCGAGAGATTGAATTAGGTGTCACTGGAAAGTAAAT
>GL380207.1:46381-62290 GCA_000143925.2 Caenorhabditis brenneri | reverse complement strand
GAAAATAGAAGCTTTTGTTTTTATCAGCATTCTTGGTTGTATAAAATCCACAAAATTCGAAAAGACGCAACTAATCTTGAAAAGCATGATCTGTATACAAAAATATTAGAGTTCTGCAAATTACAGTATCGGTCGGAAAAAAACTAATTTAATTGAAGGAAAAGCTGAAAAACATCTGAAATGGGCCGAAACCAACGGGCGGACTGTCTTCTTTGAGAGACGCAGAGAAATTTCTGCACGCGTCGCATGCCGCTGGATTGTCAATGGAGCGTTCTTTCATCCAAAAAAAAATCCTCAACGCGTAAGCTTCGCGGCTGGTCCGGGAGCTCCCGTTTGTAATAATCGTTGACAGCGGCATCTCAATTTCAAAATAATGACGCGGGTACTAGGCCGTTTTCCTCTCACAGCACTCCGCGACAAGCGTGAGTCTCTTTCCGCCACCAGCTGTGAATCTGATGTGAACTGCACAGACAACAGAACCAGCTTTTATTCCGGCTCTATACAATCTTTATTAAGTCTGATAAATTCTCGCTCATTAGTTAAAGATGGTAAGTATTTGATAAAAGAGCACTCAACCCGACGATGATGAGGAAACGAGTGAAAACATCTGTTGACACCACTCTCTTGTGGGGCCAAACTATTTAGCAAAATAGATTGAGAGAAGAGAGGGCTGTTTGATACTGCGGCCAGCTCAAAGAGTTGTAATCGAGGTCCAATCGAGTCGTGCCGAAAAGTCGCTTTTCTTCCGGACCTGATTGGTTTCAGATGGGAAGCAAAAGAGGACGCGGCGCGGCTTCGTCAAATCAAGAGCGCGTCCGCACACATCTCTTCTTCGGATCGAAAGCTGAAAGACCACATCAGAAGCGTAAAAGAAGAGCACAAAGTGAGTATTCCACGTTTATTTTTCACTAGATCTGTCTTCTGAAGTGACACACTTTGATAACTTGAACTCCCGTCAAAAATTCGAATTCCCGTCTAGTTTTTCAAAATTTGAATCCTTGCCAAAAGTTCCGATAATTCGAATTCCCGCAAAAATAAACACCCGCTTTGACGTTGCTGGAATTCGCTAGAAGTTTCTTTAAAAAAACTGAATTTTCTAGAAGGTATATCATCAAGAGCTTGCCAGTGGAGTTTTCGGAGAACCGTAACTACCGTAATCCTACAGTAATCTCCACCATTTTTGTTGGTGTACTATTAGGGTCTCTTAGATATTTCATGCAAAAAAATTAAACACATCTGAGCACTCGGAACCCGTTTCCTAGATAGTTTAGTATTATCCGGTTACTGTAGCTACCGTATCCATACAGAAATCCTAGCTTCAAACTTGGTAGAATTGAAGCGCTCGGTGACCCATGGCCACATGCCAAATATGGTACCAAACGGTTCAGAGACACATACACAGAGCTATTCCATTAGTATATAGAAAAAAGAAGAGATAACCCAAAAACCTGTAGATAAGCTACACGCAACGGTCAAAGACAAAAAGGACGAAATGGTACAAGCTGGAGCCAGCGAAATCGATCCTTTGCAATGGACTGGAAATCAGAGAGTTCTTCATTTTGGGCCAATGGCTCAAAGAGACCCTTACTTCTACTATTACCCTAAAGGATGGGATATTTTGTACCCAGCAACCTTTGGGTTTTTCCCCTATAGAACATCGTAAGCCAAAAAGCTGAATCTAATAGTTTATCAAACCTCATCATATTCCAGAAAGTTCAGAGGATCTTCTTCTCTGATATGTTGTACGGCATTCGGAGTTTTTCTACTTATTGGGGGCCTACTAATGTCACTCTTAGGATATCGCTACCTCTACACGTCACCGTTTTGGACATGGCCACACGAGCAGAAGATTCGTCCACCTCCCATTCAAATCGCTGGTCCAATCTTGTTCGGAATGGGATGTGTTTTTCTTCTCGTTTCGTTGATTTACTTTTTGTGTACGACAAAGCTTTGCGATCTCTCTTTACATCACACTAAGAAGCATAATGATCCAGCAAGATTAACGACAATTACTACGCATTATGTGGTGAGTTTTCTGTCGACAAAAATTCCGAAATAGTATTTCGAACTTCTGGAAATTGTTTCGTCGTGATCAAAAAACAAACCAAGGTATAACTAAATCTTGGGAGTTAATTACCAAGGGACAAAAAGTTAAAGAGTTTAAAGGGGGAGTCCACTATCCGAAATTTGATGTTTCCAATATAGGAATCGACTCAAAATTTTGTAGGAAAGAAGAATCCGTTTAGAAAAAAATCAAGAGCCGTTCTGAACCGAGATATGAGCTACGAGGAGTCGAACCAGGAGACCCCTTTTTCTATGTATTTCCACGTTGAAAAAGTTCTGAGGCTCCCTAAAAAACTGGAGAAGGGAGAGAGAGAAAGAAAGAGAGAGAGAGAGAGAGAGAGAGAAAGAGAGAGAGAGAGAGAGAGAGAGAGAGAGAGAGAGAGAGAGAGAGAGAGAGAGAGGAAAGTTCACGGATATACTTAGTTTCTCCAGTAATTTAGAGGGACTCAGAACTTTTTTAGCTTGAAAATATATCAGGAACAAAACGTTGAATTTTTTCAGCCACTCCCTCCGATTTTCGAGAAAGATCCTTATCAACCACTTCCTCCTCCTGCATACCCAGTATTGGAGAATCGGCATGCCATGACCAATGTAGTGAAACCTCACGATGAGAAGAAATTGTACCCACCTGTGTAAGAGAATCAAAAGAGAATGCTCATTTCGTGTTAGTTGAGTTTTTAGAATTCCCGGAT
Source organism: Caenorhabditis brenneri (assembly GCA_000143925.2). Lineage (NCBI taxonomy): Eukaryota > Metazoa > Nematoda > Chromadorea > Rhabditida > Rhabditidae > Caenorhabditis > Caenorhabditis brenneri. Next base: position 59,534 of record GL380207.1, on the reverse strand, counting down.
GTTCTACTCTATCCCTTCATCGACGTTCTCCAAATAATATATTTGTCGCCAGCCCTTACAATACACTTCGAGCCACTAGCGTTGGAAGGTATCAATCAGGATTCTTGGACACAAATTCAATAATGGAAAACCGATTCGGATCAAGGCAAGCATCAGTCGCGAGTCGAAGACAATCGAGTGAAGCTTCCAGTCAAAAACGTTCAAAATCAATGGGACCTTTACATCGAACAGGATCTAATCGAAGTAAAGGATCCGGAAGGTCAAGAAGAAGAGAAAACAGTCAAATATAGGCATTCGATTCAAACTGTATTTTCAATTAGAAAACAAATAAACATTTTGATCTTCGTTCTCATTGAGGCTTGTCAATTTTCTCTGCGTCTTCATCGCTGAGTCATACCTTCCTCACTTGTTTCTGTTCTAATAATTAACTTTTCCGCTGATAAGAGTGATTCGTTTTACAGTCATCTCAACTAGTCACAACAACTCTTCACATCTAATCAACCATTACAACACTTTATAGATTTCATATTTTGTAATATAAGGTTCGTTTAATTTTTTTAATGAGTATACAGGAAAAAGTTCAGAACTATTAGTATCGAAAGAATTGTGTATATACATCCTTTACTTTGACAAAAAGCAAATCAAGTTCCTGAACGAAACTATTATGTAGAAATTAATCCTGTTCAAATACAGCTGCGCTTTCTTTTACTAGTCAACGAAAACGATTGTTTTTGTAAACACCTCGTCGGATCAAATCGGGACGCTCCATTCTATCGAACTATTTCGTAACAGCTTTCACTACCCTTGTAAATCCTCATACACTTCTCTGAAGTTTTTTTTTTCTGTTCAGTATTATGTATGACAAATTTGATTTACTATTTCTCAACAATTCTCATTCCAGATGGCCTCGGCTCCATCAGCATCTAATCAGCCGTGTACTCATGTCCGTCGTCATGAAGACGTACCCACACCAAGTGCACCGCCATCGAAACGATGCAATATTCCTTCACAGCACCCAGAGAGCTACGAGCCTAACACCTGGTTACAGCAACAGATGGAGCACGAGCAGCAGAAAAAGTTGGCTGAAGAGGCGAAGAAGCAGAGTGTCGAACCAACAGGCAATGAAGAAGAGGAAGAGGTGAGGAAGAAGAAGAAGAAAAGGGGAGACCTGTTGAAATGTGGATATAGAACATTTCGCAAGTCAACGCAAGTCAATTTATCGGTAACAATATGAGGTCTGAGTTACAGGAAGTTCTCTCAAAACCATGCGGACCACACAAAAGACGTTTCACTTTTGTGATGGTCCACAATATAACTTTTGCTATTCCGGAAGGATATGACGTAGACGGAACAAACATAGAATACTTGGGTGGCGGCTCGTTTGGAAATGTTATGTATGTTTTTTTTTCTTTTTACTTGTCACTTACTTCCGTTCTCTCCCAATCCTTTCTTCTTTCTTTTTCAGAAAAACAAGCGCGGTGTGCCGTGACGGCCTTCGACGATGGATAGCCATAAAGAAGATGCGAGAACCTTTTTTCGATCCTCATCATGTGAGTTCTCCTTTCATTCGAAACGCTTCAGTAACTTTTCTCTGATTTCAGGCTCGACGAATTTTCCGAGAGATCAAATTGCTTCAATTAATGAGACACGACAATATCATATGTGCTCTTGACATTTACACACCAGATGAGGAGAATGATTTCCGTGATGTGTATGTCTTATTTGTTTGGAAAATGAGCTCTTGAAAACGATTCTCTCTCATTTTCAGATATGTAGTCACTGAATTCGCAGGACGTAGTCTCTATCGAATTCTCAAACAACAGAGGGATTTTGGAAGGCGCGTGCTGACCGAAGAACATATCAAATTCATCATTTATCAAATCATACGTGCTCTCAAGTACATTCATTCAGCAAATGTAGCTTATTAACTCAGATGAAAAGAGACGAACAATACTTTAATTTCAGATCATTCATCGAGATTTGAAGCCTGGTAATCTTGCTTTAACTGATGATTCTGATCTCATGATTCTCGATTTTGGACTCGCAAGATCGTTAGAAAAGAAAGATACAACTCTGACTCAATATGTACAAACAAGATGGTACCGTAGCCCAGAAGTTATTTACTGGAAGATTGACAGCTACACAAATCTGGCAGATATGTGGTCTGTTGGATGCATAGCTGCTGAACTTCTGACTGGAGATCCTCTGTTTCCTGGAGATGATGGTAAGTTACACTTTTTGAACGATTTCTAACAATCGAATTTCAGTGAACGCTCAGTATCAACGAATCACTCAGTTGTGCGGAAGTCCGGATGAGGAACTTTTGACAAAAATTGAAAATGATAATTCATCAGCCATGAAAGCTGTCATTCAATCGTACAAAGTATACAAACGACGTAACTTCCGTGAAGTTTTCTCTGCTCACAATCCACCTGATGACTTGATTGATCTCATCGAACGACTTCTTGTGCTAGATCCAGAAAAGAGAATCACAGTGGAAGAAGCTATCCAACATCCTTACCTCGCTGAGTTCTCCCTTCCTGAAGATGAACCAAGAGCAGATCATATCTTTGACCTAGACGATCATTTACCCAAAACCCGATATGAATGGAGAGGTAGATTTCCCTAATCCTCAAACACCTGAATAAGATTTATTTCTACAGACGCAGTATGGAAAGAGATCGTTAACTACACGAGACTCACTTCGTCTCCATTGATCCCTGGAGAAGCAGATCGTTGACATCATTATATTATCCGTTCTGATTGTATATGTATATTGTCGATTATACCCCTCCCCAACAACCCGTCCTACCTTCCTTTTTCTCTGTCTCTTCTGCCTTCTGTCGCTTTATTCTGTCCCTCTCTTCTTCCCTTTGTCGTTCAGTGATAGCACATTTTTACTGGTGATAGTGCAGATTGCTTTTCTTTCTTGTTCTTCACATCATTTCCTCCCAAGAGTATTTATTTTCCATGTGCATTCTAGAGCTTCATTCTCTATCTTTCTTCGATGCTCTTTCTCAGTTTTCTCTCTTCATCTTTCTGTTTTTTCATCTCATCATCCCCTTTTTATTTATTCGTCATTCTTGTCCATTGCACACACTTACACACATACTAATTAGTTCAATAAAAATATTTCGTTTTTGAAGGTTGTCCTATACTTTGAAGACAAACGAGATTGGTATTCATCCGTCATATAAATTCTTTCTGAGTTTCCTTCGAACATCTCTGCTTCAAGCCATCACTTCAGATGTCCTGTTGAATGGGAATGTCGGCAACGATGGGCGATTCTGCCAACGTTCCCGGTGTCTTTTTCGCAGATTTTGGACCAGCCCCTCCGGAAATTACTTCAGAAGGCTATCACGAGGTAAACCTTTTGAAAGATGAAAAAACGAAAATAGCTCGTTTAATTTGAAAGAGTTTAACTATAAACTTTTTTTGTATGAGTTTCGAAGAGATTTTTTTTCATTTTTTTGTTATAAGTTTTGTTATAAGTCATTTTTTTGTTATTTTTTGATTATTTCGAAATATTTTTTGGTGAAAACTATGAAAAAATATTTGTTAATGAGCAGAAACTATCAAAAACCTTTGCGTTTCTTAATCCTTGTCTAATCCAAAATGTTATATGAGAAAAAAGCCAGTTAATATTGAAAGATATTCCAGACGTTTTTCTACAAGATTTTCAGGTTGAACTGAACAAAACCAAATGGATTCTTCCTCAATGGTACAATAATCTGCGTCCACTAGGAGAAGGTGCTTATGGAGTTGTTTGGTAAAATTTGAGACGAAAAGTTCAAAAAATCAAGAAAACTTTTCTAGCACAGCAGAGTATGAACCGACCGGTGATCGGGTGGCAATCAAAAAGTTCTTCCGGCCGTTTCAAAGTACAATTCATGCGAAAAGAACATATCGAGAATTGAAACTATTGAGAACTCTACAACACGATAATGTACTGGAAATGATAGATGTATTCACACCAGATCTGGAAGCTTCATCTCTAAATAATGTGTGAGTTTTCTTCGAAAAGAAAAAAATTTGAAAGAAGAGAGAAAAAGAAAAAAATAGAGATAATCTGGTGGATTGTGATGGAAAGAGGATTAGAGAGTGAGAGGAATTGAGAAATACAAAAAGTGATTTGCATTCGGAGAAAAAAGACAAAACACGTGAGAACATACTAAAAACAGAACAAGGTCATTGGTATTTCATAGGAAGAGAACATAGATCACAAGTCAAAATAGTTTTTTTTGTTAGAAACAGAATGTGGTTTTCATTGTTTTCCGAAAACATTTCTGAATTTTCAAGCTTTTTGCATTACACTATCTAGTTGTGAAATTTTGTGAAAAATATACTATTTTACATTTTCTTGAATCTTTAACGATAATTCTTCTCCAATGTAAACTGATCAAACTTCCGTAATTCTACAGTAACCCCAGCTTAAAACAATTTGTATTTATAATCTCAGCAAAATACAAATTGGTAAAAAAAAACAAAGAAGCTGAAAATTCAGACGCTGAAATCGTAGTGCCAGTAGAATGAGTAGTTTTGAGGCACTGAAGTTATAGAGAAAGGGATGGATATAAATAATCAGTAAAGCTGGATTTCATATATGACATGCTCGATTTTCATGAGAAAGATTTATGGGGTTGTGTGGGATAAGTCTGGAATAGAGGGGGAAAGTTTAGTTTCCGAGCATGATTGATATTAATCACTCTCAATACAAACCAACACATTTTTTTTTCATTGAAATGACGTTCTCGTGAGAAGAGAATGAAATCGAACGTTATTCGGTGTTGTCGGACTAAAAAGTAAAGTGTGAGAGCTCAATTTCGTCGCTTGGAAACAGTAGTTTCTGGGTCAAGTGCTCCGTGGTTTAGTAACACGTTTTCAAATCTCATTTCAAATTCGAAGTTTCTTTTTGTTTTTCGAAAAAAAAAGTTTCATAATTGTGAATATTGGTTTTCAGGTACTTCGTATCAATTCTAACTGGATCCGATCTTCAGAATATTCTGAAAATTCAAACGCTAACCGATGAACAGATCCAACTTCTCATTTATCAAGTTCTCCGTGGTTTGAAGGTATTTCATTTTTGATTTTTTACTTGTCTCTTGATAATTTGAGCTTTCCTTACCCTTTCTCTACACTCTTTTCTCTCAAATTTCATTTTTTTTTGAGTGTGTGCCCAAAGTGCTCCGCCCTTCCTTCCTCAGAACCTTTCTTCTTCTCTTTACATCTCTGCGTCCACGTTTCTTTTTTCCCACTTTCTAATTAAATTCTTGCGACGATTGCTCCATCGTTTTCTTCGTCTCTCTTCTTCCTTTTTTGCATTTCTGATAGATGTTTTTCGATTAGACATGGGGTCAAAAAGATGTATGGGAATGAGAAGAATGCCTTCTTTTCGGCACACTGAATACTATCAATTATTCTGCTTCATCTCGTCTTCTTTTCCTTCTTCTCTCCTGAATTTTTCCCGTTGTTGCTTGCTCTTCTTCATAAGCTTGAATCAGAAAAAAAGTGAAAAAATACGAGAGTAGGAGAGTTGATTTATGGATGTGGCAGATTCGACTGCCTTCAAATTCCACTCAGACGCCAGTTTTGTTCTTTTTTGAAGCTGTCACGAGATGTTTTTATTCTTGTTTTCCGAATGTTGTTCAAAAAGTATACTGTAGAATGTTCGAAACAATATTTCAGAGAATAAATTCCAAGATTCAAGTTTAGGAGCACTATTTCCAAAGTATAAACAATGAGATTTGAAAGTTAGGAATCATTTTGGGATATACTCGTTAGTGCTCACTGATGAAGATAAAAATTCAACCAACCTCCCAACATTCATTTCTGAATTTCGAATCTTGTTTTTAGAACAATTTCATTTTAGAACTTTCGGTCTAAAGTCATAAAATCGTACACTCTTCCCACTACTTTCATGAACTTGTGAGTGGCAAGTGGTATGTACTTTCCTCCTCATTATTTGTCCTTCGACCTATCCAGTACAATGTTTCTTTCGCATCCTGCGTCTCTATCATCCTCATTGTCCTTCACTTCAGAAGAATGATCGATGAACAGCCCCTTCTGTTACATTTTCTGATGCGAAAGAGACTGTTAAAATATGCCTGTTTTGTCTTTTCCAATGACGTCTCTCTTTCTTTTCCTCCTCTTTTTTCTGATTTCTCCACGTTTTATTCATGATAAAGACGATTGACAAACGGTATATTGTTTACCAAAGACACTCTTTTTTTCGGTCTCTCTCTCTCTTTTCGAATTGTCTATTTCTCCTTTTCTTAATCAGCATTTTTTGTCCATCATTCCTCATGTTTTCATTCCTTTTCAAATCTCTTTTTTTCTCTTTCAGTATATTCATTCGGCTGGGATTATCCATCGAGATTTGAAGCCATCGAATATTGCCGTCAACGAGAGATGCGAAGTCAAGGTGACATTTCACATTACTTCTCTTTTTTCCTCTTTTTTCCTTTTTTTGTAACTTTCTTTCTTTTTAGATTCTCGATTTCGGTCTGGCTCGTGCCCAAGACACCGAAATGACGGGATACGTGGCAACGAGATGGTATAGAGCTCCAGAAATTATGCTCAATTGGATGCATTATACACAAACAGGTGAGAGAATTTATGGAGAAAAGAATGGGAGAGCAAATATTTTGTATACTGTCGAATGGGCTGTATCGAGAAATTGTAATACGAAGCAGAATTCAAATAATAAAATTTCGCATCCTCAAATATTTATTGCATTTTTATATCTTTTTAAACGATCAGAACAGTTTTCAGTGCTGTTTCTGAAACTAAAAACACTATTGCAAAATCTCAGATATCTTGACATTTTGTTTATTTTCACCTGTTGAAACAGCTGATAAGCAGAAGTAAACACGTTTCGATTCTTTGACTTTTTATTCAAAACCAAATTCCATACAAAAAACTAAACCTCCAAGATTTATTTCGAATTTCAAAGTTTCAGTGGATGTTTGGTCAGTTGGATGCATCTTAGCAGAGCTTGTCTCCGCGAGACCACTGTTTCCAGGCGACGATCGTGAGTTTTTACACTTTTTTCTTTTTTTTTGTTCTAAAATATTCTTTTTAGATATTGACCAACTCCAAAGAATAATGAGTGTTGTTGGAACTCCAAAAGAAGATTTTTGGTCGAAAATTCAATCGGAAGAGGCTAGAAATTATATCAAGTAAGTACTGTAATTTGATTATTCTTGAAGTTTTGAGATTCGAAAATTCAATTTCCAACAAGTTTTCAGAAATCGTCCTCCAATTGCTCGTCAAAACTTTGCTGCATTATTCCCAACTGCTAATCCAGTTGCTGTGGAACTTCTCGAAATGATGCTTGTTTTGGATCCAGATAGACGTATTTCCGTCTCGAGTGCACTTCGTCATGATTATCTCAAAGAGTATTCAGTTCCTACTGATGAACCTGTTGCTACAGAAGCGGTAAAAGCTAGTCTAGTACGGATTCTTACAGTATTCTAGAGTATAGTCTTTTTTTATTAGGTGACAACCGATCGAGCCGAGGAAGAAGCGACGACAATCGACGATTGGAGAGAGTTAATCTGGAATGAAGTTCGATTATTCCAAACATCTGCTCGACGACTAAGCTTTGTGAGCTGTACGGACAATGATGAAGAGCCAATGAAAATATGAAACTGAATGTTCCCGTGCTAAATTCCCATTCTTTTTGTTTCCAATTCTAATTTAATTCATTTTCTTTCCTTCACTTAGTAATCTCATTTCTGTAAATGATCTCATGACTGTACCGATCTCTCCTTTTCTCAAATTTCCATAGATTCTCCCCCCTACTCATATGTGATTACAACCTTTTTACTACTTTCTGAACCAGACCGACTGACCTCAGATTTCTAATTTATTGAATCCCGAAACTTCTAGAAAATATATAAAGAAATAAGTTATATTCTTTTGAAAATATCTCCTCATGATCATTGGTTTTCGGTGACTAAAAACCGTTTAAAATATCGAATTGAATTCCTGTTATTGTTATTATTGTTCTTTGTTTTCATTCATTCAATTTAATCTCTCAGAAATTCAGATCCTGACTTAATGTTCCCACAAACGAACACAATGGAACAAATTCTTCATCCGACTCCACGTGAAGGATATTATGTGGTTGAACTCAATCGGAGTGTTTGGGTTGTACCCGAATATTATACAAATTTAACTCCGATTGGAACTGGGGCATATGGAACCGTTTGGTGAGTTTTCAACAAAAAAAACGTTCAGAAGTACGAACCATTATATTTGCAGCGCTGCTGAATGTACTCGATCTGGAACTCGTGTTGCCATCAAAAAGTTCAACCGCCCGTTCCAATCGATCATTCATGCTCGTCGAACATACCGAGAACTTCGATTACTTCGATGCATGCGTCATGAAAACATCATTGATCTTCTCGACGTCTTCACTCCAAATGATAATATGAATGATATTGAAGACGTGTATTTCGTTTCAATGCTCATGGGAGCCGATCTATCAAACATTCTCAAAATTCAAAGACTCAACGATGATCACATTCAATTCTTGGTCTATCAAATTCTTCGTGGTCTCAAATACATTCATTCCGCTGATATTATTCACAGAGATCTCAAACCCTCAAATATTGCTGTTAATGAAGATTGTGAATTGAAGATTCTGGATTTCGGATTGGCGAGACAAACTGATTCAGAAATGACTGGATACGTGGCAACAAGATGGTACAGAGCACCGGAGATTATGCTCAATTGGATGCATTACACGCAAACAGTTGATGTCTGGTCGGTTGGATGCATCCTTGCTGAGCTCATCACAGGAAAAACACTGTTCCCTGGATCTGACCGTAAGTATAGAAAGAATTTAAAGCTCCACCTACCACTCCCAAACGTTTCCAGATATTGATCAGTTGACCCGTATTATGTCTGTCACTGGAACTCCAGATGAAGAATTCCTCAAAAAGATCTCTTCGGAAGAGGCACGAAACTATATCAGAAATCTTCCAAAAATGGCACGTCGTGATTTCAAACGACTATTTGCTCAAGCTACTCCACAAGCCATTGATCTACTCGAAAAGATGCTTCACCTGGATCCAGATCGTCGTCCTTCTGCAAAAGAAGCTATGGAGCACGAGTACCTGCAAGCTTACCACGATGAATCTGATGAGCCAGTAGCCGAAGAAATGGATTTGAATGACGATGTGAAGGCGGATACAATTGACGAGTGGAAGAAGATCATTTGGGAGGAGATTACCGATTTCCAGGTTTGTTTTTGTTTTTGAATGATAGGAATAAATTGAGCTTTGAGTATCATTCAAGATCACTGTAGAATAACTTAAACCTCAATAGTTGAAAACCTAAAGGAGCACTTACTTTTCTGATTTATACAAAACGTTGATTTACACTCTCATTTTCTATTTTTGTTATGAAATCGACAACTGATAACAGTCTTCTTGCCCCTTTAATGACATGAATCAGCGTGGGTTAAGCTGAGTATTTTCAAATGAGTCATTTGAGAAATAGAGAAACGGTTCTGAGAAACGAAAAGATTCTACAAATCAATTCAATTCTAGAAAAACGTTGCATTCCGTGATGTGGAAGATGAGGATGACGACGACAAAATGGAATCCTAACAATTCATTGTTTTCTTTGTACTATGTTCTAAAATTCACTTCTTTTTCTCCAACAGCCAAATAAATAAAAACAACAAGGTACCAGTAAGATTCGCTTATTAATTTCTTCTTCTTCCTATCTATATATTTTTTCAATTTTTCACGATAACCTCAATATGTTTTGATCTATTAGGTGCTCATTACACGCCCTCTTCTCCCAATCACTATATTTTTGTACTTCATTTTATCGTCATGTATTTTTTGTTATTTCTATTTTTGGAGAGACGGACCACCACTTGCTCGCACTTTCATGTTCTATATTTACCTTTGCGATGTAATTGATAAAAACTATTTCGATTTTAATTCTTTTATTTTGACATATTTTGAGATTATTTGGCTATAACTGCCCTTTGAGTTCTGTGGAATGCTTTGAAAATCGACTTTTTTTTCTGAACCTACTTTGGACGATAAGTCAAATGAGGACTGGAAGGTTGTTGAATATTTTTCACAGTTCGGAATTGCTGAAAATCTGAAAACACTTGCTGAAAATATTCTTGTATACAGCAAATATTGTCTGGTTTTTTTTCAAAATTTTACATCTCAAACCCATTTGTGAACACGAAAAAGAAACCAAGATAACTATATTTTCTCCCAAAAAAAGATTTTAAACGAAAGTTTACCTCTAATATAACGGCACTTACTTGAGATTGCTTCTCGAAACCAAAACCCCCAAGATAAAACTAAAAGAATAAAGACCGAATAAACAAATTTCAACAAAAAACTGACCGATCAAGTCCATAATCTCTTGATTTCAAAACTGAAAGTGTCAAATGATTTCTTTCTGTTTTTTGAAACTGTTACTTAATGATAATCAAAATATATTTCATGTTTATTACCATTATTTATTTGTTATTCCTTACTTTCCATTCTCTTTTCGATCAGCTTGATCAGTAATGAATCACGAGATGCTTCTGGATGACGCGAATCGTTTTGTCTCCAAGCCCCGCCCACTCTCCTTTGCCAACCATTTTTGTGACTGATAAGCTCTTTGAAATGTTTTATAAAACTGTATTCAGGGCGGTTCAATGTCCATCATTTCTCCTTCTTTTCTTTTTTTCCTTTGTTTGCCTCAGTAATCCTTTCATTATAAAAGGCAACCCAAACTTATCAGTTTTAACTTTACTTTTTTCAGTTCTCATCGAAAATTTAATATGATTTTACTGATTCTCACTGCTATTTTGGTCGTTGGTGCCGCCTATTTTTACAGGTTTTGGAGTGTTCGAGAGAAGGTTAGTTGATTGAAATGTGAGAGGCTGAAATTAATGAAAAACGATTTCAGAGACAAGTTGAACTACGAAAAATAGTGGATAGGAAACGGGCAGAACGGGCTGAAAGTGTAAAATTCGCTAAGGAATCTGCTGAAAAATTAGACAAGGAGACTAGAAATAAGATTGGATCAATGGAATATCAAGAATTGAAAGGTAAGGAATTGGAACCGTTCGACTGACAAATTGAATCCTAGACTGACCAACAAACAAAAACATTTTGAAAGTTTCCCTGAATTGAAATAAAACTTTCGGAAAATTCTCGATTCCTAGTTTTCCAAACATTTATTACATGTCAAATTGATATGCAAACAATAAAATTTCGGTTTTCATTCTTCTTATCTATTCAATTTTACTTCTTTTTTTGTTACATTTTCTCTGATTCCCTGAACTTTTATTTTTCTAGTCTTCACTTCTCGAAAATGGCCCTGATTTCATATTTTTCAGAAGGACTACAATCTGGAACCATTTCTTGCATTGATGCAGTTCGTACCTACTATTACAAGGCAATTCAAAGCGAATGAAAAGACGAATTCAGTTTGTATGTTCATCAAAGAAGCTGAACAATGGGCAATGGAATGGGATGAGAAGGCAAAAGAGCCTGGATTCCAGAAACCTCCAATGTTCGGTCTTCCGATGTCTCTGAAAGAATGTGTGCCACTTCAAGGATACGATCAGACACGTGGATTTGTTCAGGATACATTCCATCCGACTGAAACCGATGGAGTTCTTGTTCAACAACTCAAAAAATTGGGAGCAATTCCATATGTTCAAACGAATGTTCCACAATCACTTTTGAGTTATAATTGCTCGAATCCAGTATTCGGAACTACAAATCATCCAATGGATAAGTCAAGAACTTCTGGAGGATCTTCTGGAGGAGAATCCGCTCTGATTTCTGCAGATGGATCCATTTTGGGAATTGGAGGAGATGTTGGTGGATCGATTCGTATTCCATGTGCATATACTGGAACAACTGGAATTAAACCATCCCATTTGAGATTCTCTCATCGTGGAGTTTGTGGATCTGTACCTGGACGTCCTTTGATTAATTCAAATGATGGTCCAATGTCCACAAGAGTTGAGACTACTGTAGATTTCCTCCGAACTGTTTGGGCTGACACGTGGATTACCGAACAAGATCCATACGTTCCACCTGTGACGTGGAATGAGGCAGCATACAAAAGTGAAAAGAAATTGAAAATTGGATATTATACGGATGACGGATGGTTCACTCCAACTCCAGTTTGTCAAAGAGCTGTTTTGGAAGCAAAACAGATTCTGGAGGACGCTGGACACACATTAATTCCATTCAGACCTCCAAGAGTTCCAGAAGTTCTTCGAATGTTCCTCCGTGCAGTTTGTGTCGATGCTGGAAAGTTTTTATCGAAGAAACTTATGAATGTAAGTATCTATTCTTGTAGAAGACCAACACGAACTATACATTCATTTTTCAGGATATCATTGATCCTCTTCTCTATACTCAAGTTGTTCTCTGGATGGTTCCAGTTCCAATTCAAAGATTCTTGGCCAGTTTCATCAAGGTTTTCTTCCCACGTCTTGGAAATTTGATGAATGCAATGACATTGAGTACTGTCGAACTTCGTAATACTTATGCCGATATTGAAGCATATCGAAGTGAAATGGCTGCATTAATGATTGATAAACAGATTGATGCTCTTCTTTGTCCGGTTACTGTAACTCCAGCTCTTCCACACGTTGCTCCATCTAAACTTTTTGCTGGAACTAGTTATACTGGAATCTTCAATTTGTTGGATTACGCTGCAGGTAAGAATACTAAAATTAGCGTAGTTATCGTTACTCTATCACGTAGATCTTCTGATATTCATATCTCATTTTTCAGGATCTGTCAACGTAACTCATGTCACAAAACAAGACGAACTTGATCTGGAATCTGATTACGAGGCATCTGATCCATGGTATGCATTGGCAAAGAACAGTTCTCGTGGAACAATTGGATTCCCAATTGGTGTTCAAGTGGCAACACCTCCATATCGTGAGGAGACATGTCTTCGTATTATGCGAGAGATTGAATTAGGTGTCACTGGAAAGTAAATCAATAATCCCTTTTCCCCATTCATTTCTTTCCTCCCAGTCATAATATTTCATAAAGTTACGGTTTTTTTTTTTGTGATAAGACAAAACTTTTCTTTGAAATAAATCAAATGATAAATGATTGAAATTTTCTGTCTAGACTGTTCATCGGAACGG
>GL380207.1:13042-37225 GCA_000143925.2 Caenorhabditis brenneri | reverse complement strand
GCGCTCTACTGAAAACTCTAACAGAGAGAGTGCCGAGAAACCGATCACCCGAGGTCGAGCACTTTTTGAATTAATTTTGAAATTTACGTCAAGAAGCTTTTTATACTTCACTAAAATCCGGAAAAGAATTTCAAAAATAATTCAAAAACGTGCTCGACCCCGGGTCAATCGTTTTCTCTGCACTCTCTCTGTTAGAGTTTTCAGTAGAGCGTCCTTGTCAGAAAAATAGCCCGCTAATACATTTATAGGTTTTTGAATGGCACAAAGCACGTTTTGATAATTTCGGCCGGAAAATCAAAGTGTCGATATTCCGGAATGACTAGACTCTTCCAAATAACAGATACAATTGGTGAAAATCAAGTTTCTGAAGTGTTGCAGAATGCATAAACGGCATTTTGTCAGTAAGTTGTACGTTTTTGAATCAGAACAATCTTCGGATTGCGGTATGATGAAACAACTGAAACCTGCAAACTGTAATTTCCAAATCCGCAACCTGCAATTTGTTTTTTTGGAACAATATCGAAAGAAGAAGAGCGATGGATAAATGGTGCTCCTCTCTTCCATATTCGAACCTTCATCTACTGAAAATTCTGGTATGATCGGATTTGCTTTGATTGTGCAATTTAGGATAATAGTGTTCCTTTGGTTTTCAGCATCCAACAGTACTTTTCAACTGTACTTGTGAACAGTAATTAGTTTTGATCCACGAACTTTGGAGACCATGATTCAAGAAACTCGAACATCTCAGTCTGTCAACAAAAACACTCTTCCTTTCTAACTATTCAGTAACCAAAACAAAAACTATTACAGGATGGTCTAACCATGCCCTTGACCTAATTCGATTCAGTCAATTGGCGTAATGTGGGTAATAGGTAATTCAATAGGTAATTCAAATTGAGTACCGAAGAAGAACATTTTCGGATAAGTGGGTTGTTTGAAGGAGGTGTCAATCCTTTTTCGTATGTATGAAGTTTTCTTTTTTTTATGTATATGCATTTCTTTCTTCGGAAATAAAGTGTTTCAATCACCTTTTTCTCTCCTTTTCGGAGGGCAAAGACAAACAAACAAATACAACAATATATAGATGGAGGGAAGAAGAAGAAGAAGAATTGACCATTTCGATTGCAATATGCACGATTGATAATCCCATGGAAACTGTTCTTCTTCTTCTTCTTTTTCCCGTCGAGTCAATTCAGAGACTGTTGGAGAAACGGAGAGACACCACAGACGCTATTGGTGGAGTGCGCGACGTTCAGCTACGCCAAAGTGTTGTACACACAGAAAAGACTGTCGAAGTGTCTGAGTCTCCACTGATTTGAATACTGTCTCTCTCTATGTGGATTTATCGCGCCACGAATGCCAAAAGATGAATTTTTTGAACGGAGATTCAGTGAAGACGCAGAATGTTGAAGAGAAGACGAAAACCTACGGAGGCTATACTGACCTCATTTATTGCATTCATACCGCAAAACCGTGCAATGTTTTTATTTTCGCCTCCGATTTCTTTTTACTTTTTCTCGTTTCGTAATAATTGTTCGGAGATAACAAGATTATGGATATGTGAATTCACAGTTGGAATTCACAATGTTCAAATTTCGGAATTCTGATTTGAAGTTTGAATTTCTTCTTTTTTTCGTATTGGTCACAGTTCTGATTTGTTACTCTGGGCATACAATTTTGACTCATTTCCCTGACTCATTTGTTAGTATCCATGGGAAACTTTTTGAATTTTCCGAGGGTGAAACTTGAGATGGTAAACCAAAAAACATTTGAGACACTTCGAGAATAAAGCTTTTTGTTTCAAATATTTTCTACAGTAATCGCGGATTTTTGCTTTTTTACGAGCTTGATTTTTTAAGAAATTGATTTCAGTTCCCACTAACTCTGGCTGAGTTTTATCCTAACTCATCAAAGAACCGATAGTTTTCAACAACAGTGCTTTAATGAGCCTTTCAAGCATGTAAGAAAACGAAATACTATTTCCGGATGCATATTTATTGAAGGTTCTTTACGTGCTTTCATCGGATACAGTATTCCGAAATTCTTGTAATTTCACCCACTTTTCAATCCATTTTCATTTCATTCATTTACTAACTTTTCGACTCTAAATTAGTTGTTTCGAAGAGAATAAATGAGTGCATACCAGCAACAACAACACCAAGAAAACGAAAGACACACTCATTTTCTGAGGGCGCCTCTTCTTTTTCCGTCTCAAGGGTATTCAGTGTCACCACTTCAAATCCTGATTCCCTTTTCCTTCTTCTCCATCTTCTTCCCATTTCCTTTTGTTTTTGGTGACGTCTTCTACTGGAAGGCGTTCTAGAACGTTCCGCTTCATCTTCATTTTCACAATCATCTGTTCCTGGATACTCTTCGTTTTCTCTTTTCCTTCTCTCGATTTGTTTTGTTTTTATGAGCGGGAACTCCGTGGGAGTTTTTGACAACAGGAGGGACAAGACTGTGCAAACAGGACGTCCACCACCACCACTTACGGCCAAACAATCCCCCTTCTCTTCTGCTTTGCCCCCCATCCATTTTCCCATTGTCGGCTCCTTGCCATCCACAAATTGACTTGTCATCCAACTGGCTTTTCGGAAAAAGCTCTTCTGGTTTTTGGGAATGAATGAAAAAACGATTGTTAGTTTTAGTTTGCCGAGTTCGAGCGGTTTTTGTCAGGAGTGTCTTTTAAAAAACCCTACTTGCAGAGCTGTATCAGAGGGAGTTCTGAGAAATTTCGAAACAAAGGGAACGGTAGATCAAAAATGATCGAAATGGTATTGGTTATGGAAATTCTGGAGAGAGAAAGTACTCAAAAAACTGGTTCTCATAATTTTTCATAAAACTTTTTTGAAAAACGAATCGTCTAGATTGATTGATTCAGTCTTAACTGTTCTGTTCTGCTTTTTTATTCGAATATGAACATTTGACACAAGTAACTTCTGTCAAATTTTGAATTCATAATTTTCATTTCATTTTTCAAATGTTTCATCTCTATTATAACGGTTCTCCTAGAATTTATGGTTTCGTTCGTATTCTTCAATCCAAAGTTCTCCAGAGTTCAAAGTCATGTGCTTCTCAAGAAACCATCAAAAACGAAAAGTCTGTCATCTTTAAACATATGTTTCATGCTCATTCTGAACTCTTTTCTTTTTGAAGTCGTTTTTTTGATGACTCCCCAAAGACAAACCAGTGTCCGGAGGTTCTTAGGGAATGAACTTTTAGAGTTGCGCTATAGTCTGAATGGATCCTAATAGAACGGCACTATTGAAATTTTCATTCATTTCGAAAGCCTAGTCGTTAGAGTTCCGTTTCATTTTTTGACTTTCTTCACAATTTCAAAAGTTCTCTGGACTTATTGGTCATCCTCTTATTTGAGATCAATCACTTTTTTCTCTGAATAACTAACTGTCCACACTCAATTCGCTGTTCAGTACCAAATAGAAATCCATTCAATTGTCATACATGAAATTTCTGTCAATAGCTGTATATTTATATTGGTATAATATTTATTACTACTATTAGTATTGTCAAATACACAAATATTATTTTCTCTCTCTCTCTCTCTCTTTTCATTCATCTTTTTCCCCATTTAAAGCCGATGCTTTCTCATTTTGCCACAGTCGAAATGGGCAACGTTCCAAACACCTAAATGGGCGTCACGCATATCATTTTAATGCGCCTTTTCCCTCTGTGTTTGCGTTGAAGAATCCATTAGTCGGCCCACCTCTTCCATGATTCCTGTTTCTTTTTTCTTACTTTTTCGAAACTTCAATCCATATGTTTCTATTTTGAGAAGCTGAAGGTGAAGAAGAAGAAGAAGAAGTCTGAAGACTAGTTTGAGAATGTGTTCAATATATTGAGAACTGTAAAACTCTTCTGAGCCAAATGAAATATTTCGAAAACAAGAAGGCATTCAGAAAATCTGCTCATGCTCCGCTACACTTTTTTCATCTGAGTACACTTGCTAATTATTTTTGAAATAATGAAATCAGGTCATATCACTCCGGTTCCACTTCAGTTTCATTTATAATCAAATTATCCATTTCCTCTCGACCTGTTCTATCTCATTTCTCTTCCTCAATACAATGACACATGTTTATAACTTTTCGGGAGCTCGTAAAGAAGAGGGACACACTCGATTTTATGGCTAACGATGGGGGATCTTCTTTTGTCTTCTGCCAATCGGAGGATACAAGTATTTAGAAGTCTTTCTCTTTTTTGAAAGGTCATTCTCTCACACAATTTGTCTTTTTTCCCTTCTTGTCCACCTTTTTTCGTTTTTTCCCCTATCAATTTTCGATCGTCTTTGATCTTGACTCCCTCTTTTCGTCCCTTTTTGAACATGATTGTATTTGTTGTTTATCCGTACAATAATAGTATTGAGGGATATGAAGAGATCGGGAGGGCGCTAAAGTTTTCGATTTGTTCCAATTATTCGATGATTTTCACTTTCATCATCATTATTTGACTTTCGACTATATGATTAGAATTGAATACATAATTTTACGTCTTTGCTTCTCTTTCATTCCAAAGCCTGAATTTGTCTTATGATTCTCATGATAGAAAACGAAGCTGAAGAAACATCATAACCATTTATCCTTATTTCCGAACTTTCGAAAGCGTTCTGAAAATGCAATTCACAAAATGGGATTACTGTACTTCACTGAAGACGCGAAGAAACACATCATTTGACGCTAAATTGCACACAATCAATTTTTTTCAAGTTTTGTTCAATATGTTTTTAAAATTTAAATGTAAGTGAATAATAACATTGAAATTGCGGTTAAAATTTCTTTCTTGCCCGAAAATGAATGAATGTTCTATACATGGAGTCGCGTTTCCAATCAAAATACTTCTGGAGCTATTATCCTCAACTCGGACAACAAGTTACTTCCAATCGTTTTCTTAATAACCGTCGCATGTCCAAGCACATCCAGTCGGCAGGTAGTCAGACATTTTCACTTTGAAAGAGAGAAAAAAAAACGATATTTCTCTGTCCACGCCATAAATTAAGTTCCACCCGTCAACTTCGATTTATCGTCGGCTATCGCCGAGATAAGCGTTCATCTCGAAAAACTACGCCCTTCCTCTTTATACCCCACACATGGCGATCGTGATGACAAAAAGAAGAGAATAGCAAGAAAAAAGAATGAAGACGTTGGTCGGTTCGTTTGAAAAAAGGCAAAGAGAAGCTGATAGGGAACCGATAACAAGTTGTGTGTCTTTTCCACTCCTTATCGTCTCATTAGACACGCTCGAAGTGTATGTATTGCCTCCGACGAATGAGTGTCTCCCTATTGTGTTTCTTCATTTGCATGTGTTCGTCTTTTTTTAATTTCATGTCGTCGGGAAATTAGAACTTGTTCGGAACTTATTTCGAATCCGATTTGAATTGGTTCAGAAAAAGAAACAGACGTTTCGAAGTACGTTCATCAAATAGGATCATCAAACAGTTTTTCTTAATTTGAAAATCTTCTTCTTTGTTCTCAATTCTCCTTTTGAGATAACTTACGAAATCAAAATATCCCCACGATCTCTAGAGCTCCCTTCTTCTAATAAAAGTGTTTCTTCGCGTCGCTTTGTCCTGTTTTTTCGCGGTTTTCGGTACTTTTTTTCTTATTGGGTGTCTCAAACACTCACACAGTCCTGCAGAGATTCCATTTCACTTTTGATGCTATCGTTCCACTTCTCTCGCGTAATGTTTACATTTCACACTAACAATTTTAGCAGATACCTTCTGTCGTCTTCACTTACTTCTGAGATGTGATATGCAATTAGAACGAATCCCTTTGCATTTATTTACCCAAAACAACCAAAAAAATAGGCGGGTTTCTTCATATTTCACTGCTCAAAGTCCTTTTCTAATCAGACACTTGTCTCCATCTTCCCATAAATCTTACTCAAGTATCCTCAATATCTGTTTATCCAATCTAGGCTTTTACACCTCAAAAAGTTGCATCTTTGTTACTTTATTCCAATGCCTCCCAGCTTTCTCAGTCTCTACTCACCGAGAGCTTTTCACATCTTTTCCATAATTAGATGCTCCTGACGACCAACACAAAGAGGCACCCGTTTTGCTTCGTTAGGTGCTCCGAATGACTTGATTACGTCTTCTTCTTCTCCTTCTTCTGAAGACGAGCTGCTGCTCAGTCTACAGCAAACTCTTCTCCCTTTTTTCTCAAAAAGTACTTTTCGTCAAT
The DNA here is from genome assembly GCA_000143925.2 of Caenorhabditis brenneri. Lineage (NCBI taxonomy): Eukaryota > Metazoa > Nematoda > Chromadorea > Rhabditida > Rhabditidae > Caenorhabditis > Caenorhabditis brenneri. The sequence continues at coordinate 31,025 of GL380207.1, read as the reverse complement.
GAGTTTTAGAGCTTTTCTCCCAATTTCCTCAACGGATTATGTCCTTGAGAAAGGCGGAACCTTTGGGAACTTTCAACTTTCTTCATTTTCATTCTCTTCTTTTTTGCAGTCAACCGAGTGTCCATCGTAATATTTTTTCTTTTTTTTGTTATCAGTCTCAACTCTTTCCCTTCATTTCTTCTTGTGTGCAGAACGCAACAAATCTTTTTAATTTCTGAAAAAAAACCAAAACCTCACATCTTCGTTCTTTTTTCGATTTTTTGTCAACTTTTGTTTATTGTTTACATTTGTCCGTTTTCTGTCGGCTCGTATTGCTGCCCCGAACCAATTTTGTTCTTTTGGAGAAATGCCGAAAAGTGATCTGTGTCGGACAACTATTTATCTCTTTTTTCTTCTTTCTTCGTATTTTTTGCATACTTTCATATATTACTCCTTCTAAATCGTATATTTTCAGGTGGAATCTACTAACTCATCTCCCTCAAACTGACGCCTATCTACCATTTTATAGGATAATATTTTCAAAAATTGTTATTCAATGTGAGTGTTTTATTACTTTTTTAATCACCCTGGGAAATTTATTGTTTTTGCTCCGTTTCCAGATAAAAAATGAAAAAGCTGAAACGGAGATTGTCGGCGGCGTTCCGTCCGGGAAGCAATAACAATGTGAGCATCACAAGTTCTGGAGGCTCCTATTACGATTCGGATTGTGGTATGTCTTGGAAATAAGAAAACGTTTTATGATTGATGACGTACTACTTGCAACTTTGAACCGTGGCTTATCAGTTACAAATGATTGATTTCTTGTAGATGCTAACACGTGAAAAATCAGTGAAAAAGGGGTACAGAAAACCAGAAAAATGGAAGTTGGTATAGAAAAACTATGAAAATAAATAAGTTTGGATCGGATTGTGAAGTGAGAATAATTGAGAATCTCAAGATTCTCAATGTTACTGTACAATTTTTAATCTTCAAACAATTATTTTGTTCAGTTTCACTTTTCAACAAAACAGATTTTCGTACCGATTAACCCTAATCCGTCTCTCCCATTATGTTTCATTTTTCAATGTTTCTTACAGAAGCACGAAATAATATTGTTATTGGATACGGTATGATGTCAGCACCTCTTCATGGAAGAACGTGGACACTTTCCGAATCGATGAGTCATTTATCAGATAAAAATGGAGCAATTTTGGAAGAATGTGGAGTTGATCCGACTGCTTTGCTTCGAGTTTCACGGGGTGGAACTGCTGGGAGACGATACGATACGAATGTGTGAGTTTTTAATTAGATGATGAAATCTTTTTTAGAATATTCTCTGAAACTGAATACTAAAATTTACTAGAATAATTCGAGCGAATGTTCATTTTCCGTTTTTGTATTTTTGACACAAATTTCGAGAGTGAATTAATATTCGTCACGAAACACTACATTCTGAACGCACTACCAGTACTCCACAAGTACAAAAATATGAAATTCATTCAATCACCAAAAGTTAACTTCATTCCTGTTATTCCATAATTCTTTTCAAATAATATTCATACTAAGCGTGATTGATTTTTCCTCTGAACAAGGTTTTCATGTTGCCTAGGACTTTTTCGTTGCTATTCGAAAAATACATTAAAAAATAATGTTTTTTATTTGGAATTCTTCCTTTCTCCAGAAAAGATGTCTCCTTTTCAGTAACTACATCAACGGAATGCATGTACCTCCACCAAGAACTCATAGTCTCTACTATCCACGTGGCTACAATTCACGAAGGAATTCGTATTACGGATCAAATGCTTGTAAGTCTTCTTTACACTTGTTTTCAAATTAAAATCACACCACAAGTACATCCTCTCTGAGTTACCTTCCCGAAAAAAGGGACAATCGTTCATACGCATTCACTCGGCGGAAAAAAAAACAAAAAAGTAAAGAAATTAACGACAAAGACGACGACGCCGTTTTCCTTCGAATTGAAATTCCGATGGGACTTGTCTCCTGATCCGTTCAGTGATAAGCCTCTTCTTGCTCGTTTTCGAATAAGATGAAAAGGAGAGCAAGATTTCATTTCTGAACAAAAATCTCCTTATTTCACAATATCCATCTTCTTTTTCCTCTTTAATCCTAAAATATTTGAAAACAAAAATCCTTTGAATTGTTTTCATTCGTCGAGAACATCTGCCCCAGAATCAGATTCCAGGCGGTTAATTTTCAATGAATTCGAATGATATTCGCACCTGGTCTATCTATTTCGCAGGTGTCCATCACCTCATGATCGTAACCTGGTTCAAATTCTTCTTTTCGATTCATAATTTTTTGTTGGTCTTCTCTATTGTTATTATTTTTCTCTCTTTTTCGCAGCTGACTTCTGGGTCACAGCTGGATTACATATTCTCATTTCTTTTCATTGAATTTTCGGAACTGAGAATATAATTTTTTGGAAAAGGACAAGTTCAAAAATTAACAGATTCATTAATTTTTTATCTGTTGGAATCTACACTTTTTTAAAAATAAAATTGGTAGTTCTGCAAGACTTTCACAAAAAAAATTGTCAAAAACAACCAGTTTCTTCAGCTTAAATCACTTTCTCTATAATCTCCACAGTAGAATCGAATGTGAAAAAAACTCCTAAATTTTGATTGTATATACGTCTGTTTGCATTAGTAGCTTGAGAATTGTACATAACTTCAGAATTCTACTTGATCGAATTTCTAATTTTCATTATTCCGCAAATTAAATTGTTCTACTACTATCTCTATTTTGCTAACCTCTTGAAGGACACCAAATTATAAATTTACAACTCATTTTTTGTAAAAAATTTTACGTTTTCGGCAATTTCGGTTACCATTCCCCATCTTCTTCTTGTTGTTATATTCTCTACCTACCTATAAATTTCGAAACATTACTAGTTTCTAGTTGGTGTCTTTTTTCTTCATGTCCTCTTACTCCTCCCGATTAATCACTATTCTCCTCCATCGTTTTTCGTCCTTCTTCCGAACATACATACACATACTGACAATAGCCAGTTAATTGATACCCACGGCTTCCGATTGTCCTTTGTCAGTTATTGAAAATGCTAAGAAGAAATACTTCATTTTCCCTCATTTCCGCCACAACATTCAGTACTTCTACTCCTTTTTCCTCTTCAGATTTTTGTTTTGTTTATATGTCCTTCACAGAGCAACACAACAGAAGCAGTGTTGCCAGATGTTCTGGTCGTCTGCTTTGCCCTCCGCAAAAAGTTTTCCTATTGTTTCACTCTCTGCGATCTATTTCCTAACTTTTGTCTTCTCCGTTCTCACCTTCAAAAACATTCTGAAAGGAGAATGTCGAACTTTTCATGGTTCAACCTACAATGTCTCGTTGTCTCTGATGACCTAGTTTGTATGCTAATCCATGAGATGACGTATTTTTTCAAGGTACATATGCTCTTTTGGGTTTTTCATTTTTTGAAATAAGTCTAGTTCGACGATATATGAATTTACCCTCCTTATTTCGCAGCTGTTCTACACGTTTTAACTACAGTTTTATATCTCTTTCCGAGACCGCCCGGTTCTTCTTCTGAACCCAATTACCCCAGTTAACCTCGACAATAAATCGAGCTCTCATTTCGGAAATTCTGTGTTTATTATCACTCCTTTCCCTTTTATTTCTTTCTCGATTCTCTCCACACCCGGTTTTCATAACTATTCGAGTATCCATGAGCAATCCTCCATCTGCATCTGCCACAAAATGTCCCTTCTTTCACATTATATCCACCGGAATGTTTCTTTTGTTCGCCCGTCGACTTCTCTTATTCCTCGCCGTTTTGAGTCCATCCATTCCAACCTCAAACTTTGTTTTTTTTTTCATATTCGTATTTTTGCTGTGTGAGTGTTTCATCTTCTTCGCCCCACACAAGCCGACTTATCAATCTCAATCCCAAAGTGAAAGACGAAGAAGAAGACCTCTTCCTCCCACTTTTGCCTCATTCATATTCAAATACTCTTCGCTTTTACTTTTTTGAATTTTTTTTTGCGTGGAACTAAGATCTCTTCCTCTTTCAAATCTGTCTGGAATACTCTTACATCACTCACAAACGACTTTCAGGAAATCCTTTGGGATTTTATCTGAAAATTGGCATGCATTCGCACTTTCGTATTTTTTTTTGTGTTAGGGAAAAATCACGAAAGTCAAAGATTCCTTAGATCATTTTTAAGCGAAAACTCCCATTTTGAACTCGACAGTTAAAAAAAAAGAAAAATCTTCAGAAACTTTAATTTAGAATGTTCCCAAAATAAATCCAAATATATATTCTCTGATCAAACAATATTCAACTGAAAGTGACATTTGTATTTTACTCTCGCTTTCTTTTTTTCAACTCTTTTGTCGCTTTCCGCCACAAATCTCATTCATTTTCTCTTTGACGACGCCGTCCTTCAAAAAACCGTGACACGCTATAATCAAAAAGTATCCGTTCCCTTACATGACGTGGCACACTTTTTCATCTTTTGTCCTTCACTTTTAAGTACCTCCACTTTTCTCTCCTCTGCTCCATACTTTTACTTCTTCCTCTTCTTCCTTTTCCACTACTTCACACAATCTTGCTCTTTCCTTGTTGCTTCTCTTTCTACAGAGTGTCAGAAGACGTGCGGTGCAAATTGTGTTAAGATTCCTTTTCTGCATTTTCTTCTTCTCCTTCTTTCTTCTAAATGTCCACTCTAATGCTCATACTAAATGCGTTCTTTGTTATTACTTTGCGTCATCACAACAATGGCTTTTGGCTTTTTCTGCTAATCGACCAAAAACGTTCAGTATTCGTTGAAAGCGTCAACGTCTTCGTGCCGACGGCGGCAGCAGTCAAAAAAGGTTAGGGATTACGGATGGCAGGTTGTCATCGTCGTTCTCCCGTCTCCGCCATTTCACCGTCTTTTGCTAACTTTCCGTCTTCCTTCGTCCTTCTTCGTTCAAAAATATTCCATTCGCCCCCGCTCCTTTCTTGATTAGCCGTCATTTCTTCTCCACCATATATCATTCTTGTTTTTCGATCCCACAGTCGTCACAATGACACAAAAAGCAGGAATTTTTTGCTCAGCTGTATAGTATAAAATTAATTAAATTCGGAGGCGAAAAAGGCATCTCTCGATTTTAGGTTTTACGACGTTTTTTGTTCAAATTTCGAGAATAAGACGCTCAAAACTACGACTTAAACTCTAGAATTCATTCGACTTCTGCCGATCATTTGATATTCATTCGATCATCATTCATTGGTTGTGGGCGGTCGGCGGTGCTCAAAGGTGGAGCACTCTGTGTGAAGCACGCATTTCGAATTTATAATTGACATCCTGGAAAAGCAAAGTGACCGATTTTGCATATGGAATGAATTGGAAGGAAAGCTCTGATGATTGAAGAGAAGAAATGAGATGAAGGAAGAGGAGGTCACTTGTTTCACAACTCTCATCAATTTCTGATTGATGCTCTTGACCCTATGTCATCCACTCCTCTCTTCCGAACTAATCCGGACGTCCCCTCTTCCGTTGACTTCCACAGCCAACGGCCAGTGACTTTTTATTGGTCTTGTTCGTTTGGGGGGCAGTTGAAGGGGAGGCAAAAAGCGGGAAGAGTTTACACCAGTTCTTTTTGACTTTTTTGCGACGACCGCATGGGTGTGAACAGATGTGATGATTTTGGCACACGGATTGATGTAATAACCCGAGTCAATAGGCAAGTGATTGGCCTGAGGACAACGTCTTCTTCTTCATTCCTCCTGCTGTGCAGATGACAGAAGGGCAGCAGGAGAAATGTTGACGTGGCAAGATTTCGGTGGAAGAATAAGAGGAGAAGATGAGTTCTTGTCACACTCCATGACGCCTTTCTCGGTCCCCCAGGGTGTTGATCATTTTGTCATTCTTCTCCGCCCCGGATTTGTGTTCTTGCGTCCGGTCTTCGAACATCCAAATTAGGATTGTCTTCATTTTAGTGACTCTCTCTTAGAAGTTGACCCATTCCAATTTAAATTTGAAGTCAAGCATTAGAGGTCTTCTTGCGGACTCGTAATCAATATAGCATCTATGAGATACGTTCCATGATTCTGTTTTCTAACCCGAATCAAAAACTTTCTTGTTCTCTGAAATCCTAGAAATTCCTTCCCTATTCTTGTTTGCTGGTAATTATTTTCCGCCAACGCCTTATTCCTTTTTCTCCGTTCGTTAGTATTACTATTCAAGTCGCGACGACGACGACGACGTCTGCACAAACAAAAATGGAGAAAGGGAAAGAGCCTGGACAAAAAAAAAGATTTGGCTGAAAATATGTGGAACTTTCGATCGTCTCCAATTTTCAAGTTCTATATCTAGTTGCTATAGGGAGAGGCTCTTTCTCACACACAACGGGAGCAACACTACATCTCTCGGATTAGTTAGGCAAACGGGAGAGGCTGAAGGAGTAGAGTGCTCATAGAAGGGGGACTGGGGGAGAGGGCTCCTCCTCCATTTCCTTCCCAGCGACACTGTGCTCACTCGTTTCTGCTCTTCTCACCCCTGGCTTACACGATGCCGTTGCCTTCTTCTTCTGCCCCTTCATCGTGCTTCCCCCTTCTTTTTCTTCTATCGTCTGCGTTGCACGTCTTCCATCCGGCTATCCACTCTGTGTCTCGTTTAATATTCAATGAAGAGAGAGAGAGTATGTGAGATCTGCTGAGCTCTCCGCGCACACGCCTATTCATGCTCGAGTTTACTCGTACGACGAAACAGGCGCCATTCCAATGGCTCATTAGAAAGGAGAAGTTATCTCCGAAATAGTTTTTGCACATCTTTTTTCCATCCATCTCGTTTTTCATTCATAATTAGACGTTTCTTTTGCAAGGTTACTGTACTTTCGGTTTTAAAAGTCTCCTTTTTCATTGCTCCTTCTTACCAAAGCCTCACTATTCTACGAATTATATCAGCTTTAGGTATATAATTTCTGAATCCGTGTATATTTGTTCAATTGTATGCAAAAACGGAAAAGGATACAATTTTTGGAGGAATATTTCATTTATAGCTCAATAGAAGTGATTTTTGAATCTTTTTCGGTTTTACCATGACACATAAAATCTTATCGTCATCATCATCTGAAAATCTGAAAATCCAGCCTGTCAGCTAATCTCTTTTTCACCTTTCTTATTTCTTCTTACAAGTCAAGTATCCTTGACTTCTTCTTGTCTTTCCACCAAAAAAATCTAGTGGCTGCACGTCATTCCCTTTTCCTTATGTACATTTCGGATAGGTGTCAGTCAGTATGTCTCCGGCTCCCCAAACTTGGAACTCTTGGCTTTTCTCTCTCTTGATATGTATGACTCATAAGGAACTAGTAATTTGGGAGGGGAGGATCATTTTCATATTCTCATATTTTTCATTCCGAATTCATTCCTCTATTGGACTCTGTTTTAGTTAGATGTTTTCTTACTTTTTTCTTTCAAAAAATTAGAAATTCATCGAGACATACATTATAGATATTTCCTATTTCTCCACTGGTTTACACCGCCAACTCATTTTTATGCATTCCAAATCTCAGTTTTGCTCTTTTTTCCTGAAAAGTACTTTGCCATTCAAATGCACTTTGTTTCCGTTCTTTCCTCCTTTCTTCCAACTCTTCCAACACAACGAATTCAATTGAATTGTATGATCATTTAGCTGTCCATCGTGGCCAAGTGCATGAGCGCATACTCTCCGGCCGATTCGACCGCCGAGGCGCGTCTTTTATCAGGCTCGGATCCTATATCGGATACTGAAAATCTACTTGATTTGGCCTATGAAGTTGGATCATCTGGATCAGATAAAGATAACACAAGATATGATAGAGAAAGTGAAAATGATGACGATGATGTTGGATGGGAACGAGAAGTTACCAATAAAAGAATGTGTAAATCGGCGACGTTCCACGATTTCTGTGATGATTCTGAATATTCAAGAAGAACGGTGACGACGTTACCAGAAGAAGATTTTGATGAAGAGGAAGAGGATGAATATGAAGATGCAAGTGATCGAAGAGATTTTGAAGATGATGAAGAAGAAGGAGAAGTTGAGGAAGAAGAAGAAGATGATGATGAAGATGAAATAGTTGTAGAAGAAGAAGAAATTCATCCAGAAGAAATAGATGAAAATGAAATATCACATCTACCAACCGGTGTACCATCTCAAACAACTCCATCAGTTGAAGATAAAACTAAAGGAAAAAAGAAGAAACGAAAAGCAGAGAATGAAATGAGAAAAATGAAGAAAAGCAGTACATTTGCCTCATTCCTAAACATGTTCGTGTCTAGAAGACGTTCCGGAAGAGATTCCGCTTCTCGTGATGGAGAAAGGCTAATGTCTCGTAGCACGTGCCTTTTGAGACCCAGTATTTCTTTGTGTAAGTTTTGAGTCGTTCCATTTTCCTTCTTCTTTGGAATAACTCTTGGTGTGGATTTCCAAAATATTTGAAGGGAAATTCAATACCAGCTCAAATGTAAAATATATACGTGACGTAGAGAGAGATTTCCAAAAAACTAAAAAAGTATGGTCAAACAACTAAAAAAGAAGAGAGAGGATGTACTTTGTGTGGGCTGTATAGTGTATGGAAAATTGAAGCCAATCTTAAAAAGCAATTTGCAGCGGTCGTCCAAGAATCGATGATTTTGGGATCGGATGGAGAGAGTGTTGAGGTTTCACCGTGCACTTCCGATCAGACGCCAACTGGTGTACCGCCACGGTATTTACTGAATTTTTGAAGACTTTTCGATTGAAAATTTGAATTTTTAGATACATTGTAAACGTCAAAATGAGGCAGAAACCGGTCAGGAAATGGAGCGAGGTATGGTTTTATTTCCCTTTTATTCTTAAAAATTACATTCTTGCTCATACTTTGTCCTTAATTTCGAATGCCACTTAGTTTAAAATGTTATGTAAAATAGCATATTTATTTTGTTAAAAATACCGAAGCAATTATATTTTTTTCTGAACTTTCATTCAGAATTATTACTCCGTTGACATGATCTGAAATCGAATCTATTTCTGCGTCAACACGGGGGATGAGTCGGAAATTGAACCGGAAATTCATGAATGAATAGTCGAAAGAAGAAGGGATATATGCATAACATCACATGAAAATGACACTTCGTTTCAGACCATTTTTCTCTGAAAATTTGTTATTCTGTTATTTTCAGGAGGAAATCCAAAAGCGACTGTCACTTCCGGCCGACTTGCGTCTTCCTGTTTCAGTTGTCGACAAACTGAATCGAACGCCTACATTGGATCAACCATTAACAAGGAAAAATAGGAGAGCATCACTTAGTGAAATTGGATTCGGGAAGCTGGAAACATATGAAAAACTAGAGAAATTAGGTGAAGGAACGTATGCTACCGTATTCCGTGGTCGATCCATTCTCACAAATAAGTTTGTGGCACTAAAAGTGAGTTTTGTGGTCAATAAGAAAAAGGAAAAAGAGGGAAAAGGAATGAAATTAATTTCCCTTCTTCTGCTTTTTTATTACTCGTATATACAATTTTTATTCATTTCTTTCTCGTTTTCCAGGAAATTCGATTGGAACAAGAAGAGGGAGCACCGTGTACAGCAATTCGAGAAGTATCATTACTTAGGAATCTTCGTCATGCAAATGTTGTCACATTACATGATATTATTCATACGGATCGATTATTAACACTGGTTAGTTTTTTTTTTTTTTGGTTTTTGAAGTTTGAATTCGAAAAGTTTTGTTAAAATTTAATTCTGAATAATTTTGAATGTTTCAGGTATTTGAATACGTGGATCGTGATCTGAAACAGTATATGGATTCATGTAATAATGCAATGCAAATGAATAATATTCGTCTATTTCTCTTTCAATTGCTACGTGGACTTGCCTATTGTCATCAGAGGCGTGTTCTCCATCGAGATCTCAAACCACAGAACTTACTGATCACTGCGAAAGGAGAACTGAAACTTGCCGATTTCGGACTGGCACGTGCCAAGTCCGTACCGACGAAAACCTATTCGAATGAGGTGGTCACTCTGTGGTACAGACCACCCGATGTCCTTCTAGGCTCCACTGATTATTCGACGCATATCGATATGTGGGGTGTTGGATGTATTCTGTTTGAAATGATTGCTGGAAGAGCACTCTTTCCAGGTGGAACACCTACAGAACAGTTGGGACTCATTTTTAGGTAAGGATGATCAGAAATCAAAAGATTCAAGAGTGATTTTTAATTGAGAACACGTGAATCTACAGTAATCCTCACGATTAAAAACATTTTCAAACTATTCAAGGAATTGAATACCGCGAATGAAGCTTCACTAACCATCTCGAAAAGATTATAATTTCCAGAACACTGGGATCTCCACGACCGGATCGTCATCCAACGATTTGTGAGAAGCCTACATTCTATCCATATGCCAACAGACACTACAATCCAGAACCGTTGTGCCGTCAGATCCCAAGGATAGATGCTCATGGTTTTGAATTATTGATGAAGTTCCTACAGTATGAAGGAAAAGATCGAGTGTCTGCTGCCGAGGCACTCAAACATCCGTTCTTACGGACAATTGCAGTGAAGGTAAAGGGATAATTGACATGTACTTTTCACATATCTTCTAATTTTCAGTGTTGTCATCTCCGTGACGAACAATCAGTACTTGAAGCAGATGGTGTTCATATTGAAAGAGAACTTCTTGCCTCTGATCATCATCACAATTCACGACGTCATCATCGTGGAACTCTTGTCAAAGAGAAATATCGAATGCATTCGAGTCATCACACTTAGGAAACAAAGCAATTTCTTTTCCACTAAAATAGAACTCAATTTTCATTTTTTGCCCTTTCCATTTCTATCTCCTCCCTCTCTCTCAAATTGTGTTGAATTGTACGGGTTCTTCTCAACCAATTCCGATTCGTTTTCCCATTGCCCTTCCTCGAAGAAAAGTCTTTTCCCTCCCTACCGTTATTTTCAAATTATTCTGTAAATTGTGGCTCATTTCATTTCGTTTCTTTTAAGAACTTTTTTCTAATAATTCGTTGTGTAACACTTTCTTTTTTCATATCCCGACATCCTCTTTCTTCTCAGAATGTTTCCCGTTGTCCGTCACCAGTTATAGATTTGATAATTCACAATATATTCTCATAATCTGAAAAAAAAACCGTTATTTATTATTTTCTCTTCTTTCTCGTTCTAATTGTACACTCTGTGAATAAACCCGAAATTCGTTTTCTAAACTATAAAACCACGTAAAGTTTTGAAATCACCTGAAGTTGGGTCGAACTAAATATTATTCATGAAGTTATCAATCGAACTATTCGTGCGCAAGAGTCGATTGATCTTAAAAGTTCGTGTTCTGTCACAGACAAAAATGATATTTAAACACATCGAGTGTGTACTGTAAGAATCAATCAATCATGAAACGATTTACCCAGAAAATGAAGAAGAAATTAGCAAATACAGTAATAATATGCTGAATGTATGCGATTGAGCCATTACATACGAATTAAAGTTGGGTTTGTAGTGGACGAAAACTTTGGAGCATCACAGAAATTATAACGGGGAAATTGAAGAAAAAGCAAAACTGGTTGAGATAATTTTAGGGGGATGTTACTACTACGAAGAAGAAGAAATGGGATGAATTCACAATCAAGAGGCACACTGAAGTTGAGAAGAAGGAGAAAAAAGTAAAAGAAACCAATGTTGTTGTACTGAATCACTAAAATTACCCTGTTCAAAATGGGGATGACAAATAAAACGAAATATAAAACAGAATTCATCTAATCGGACCATTCATTCTTCTCATCTTCATCTTCGTCATCTTCACTTGAATCATCGATTCCCATATTCATTCGTCGTTCTTCAAGAGCTTTGGCCAGTGCTCCAGCCAACCCACCCATTCCAGCAGGTCCAGCTGTTGCACTCTTCCGTCGTTCTTGTTCAGCAGCCGCATCCACCTGTAATCATTATGAATTCAAATTGAACTTCCAAAATGAAAACATACATGTTTCAATTGTGCTCCTTGTCGAATTTGAGCCATTACATCACCTCGAGCATCGCCTGCTTTCGGTGAATCTGTCGCTTGTTGAACAGATCGTAGTTGTTTTCCTGCTTGAATTTCCTGAAGTTTAATAAGTTTGTTTCTAATTTTTCAATGATTGTAACTCACAGCAAGAAGATTTGATCTTCCATTCTGAGCAGGTGGCAGACTAGCAAGAACAGAATTTCCGTTGCCTCCAGGTGGTGGAGGAGGCGGTGGTGGTGGTGGAGCTCCGGCTCCAACAGCAGGCATAGCCATTGGTGGAGGTGGAGGAGGTGGTGGAGGAGCTGACGATGAAATCGGTGCCATTCCAGAAGTTGGTGGTGGTGGTGGCGGTGGAGGTGGAACTGCATGAGGACGTGTGTCTGGTGTTCCATAGTTTGGAGCCTGAATAATTAATTGAGGATCCTGATCATTCGAAAAATCGATTGAAAACATTAAAAAATACCTGTGGAAGTGGTCGAGATGGGGCATGTCCTCGAGTGTTATTGGATGGTGGTGGAGGTGGAGGACGAGCTGGAGCCAATCCATGAGACTCTACACGAGCTGGTGGAGGAGGAGCAGCAGGTGATGGATATGAAGATCCAATTGGAGCAGTTGATGGGAATGATGGTTTATATGGTCGAACAGGTGTTCTGAAAAAAAGAAAATACAGTAATCAGATGGAATAAAGTGAGATCTTACTGATTCCATGACTGTTGCATCTGTTGTTGTGGCACTTGAGGTGGATAAGGTGCAGAGATTTGTGATCCATCCAAATCCCCAACCGTTACATATTTATCAAAATTCTTTGCAATGAACTTCTTTACAAACTTCTTTTCTTCTGGTTTCAAATTTGAATTATCCAATCCAGCAGCCTTCATAATATTTTTTGTAGCCTCATCCATATCTTCATCATATACTGTATTCGAAAATCCACTGTCCTGATTCCAGCCAACGTGTGCTTTGTGTTGAAAATTCGTTGGATTTGAAATGTCCTCTTTTTTGATTTTTGACTTTTTATCCTTCTTTTTATTCTTATCTTTTCTGAACCAAGATCCACTACTGCCTGCGTTTCCATCTGTAAAAAATTGATTATTTTATTGATTTCTAGAAATAACCAACCAAATTTATGTAAAAACTTTTTCAACCTATCAATCATAATTTACAAAATTCACAAAAAAACCATTAATTAGAAATGAAATCTTCTAGGAAGAATAACCGTTCTGAATGTAAGCCACGTTTCTCTGAATTTTAAGTGCAAAAACTGCCGAAATACTTTCAGTATACGGGCATTCCTCTCAAATCAATTACCTGTTTGTGTATGTGAATGTGGAGTAGAAGCCATTGTACCCATTGGCGTAATCCCTTGTCCTCCACCAATCCCCATCGGTGGTCCTCGGATAGTCCCACCATAAGCCTGTGTGATTTCAAATTGACGAGTTGGAGTGGATCCAATTCCTGAACATTTATCATGAATATTTCATTTGCAATATCTCACTTTTCTACGAAAATTCTCACATTCAAGTGCTCTTTTCTTCATTTTTGATCCGATCAGCGAATCAGTACTTTCTCTTTTTTTATTCTATGTTTACATCAACTTGTGCTCTTTTTCCTTCTCTTCCACCCATTCGAACTCCGAATCAAGAGGCCACGATCGGCTCGTTTTATGCCGATGGTGGTGGTGCTCACAACATGACATGAACACAAATAATAGAAATCGGTTCCGAAATTCGCGCCATCCAAGGGCTAACCCAGGTGGTCAGAGAGAGGGAGAAAAGCAGAATGTTTGCTTTCCAAATTTGTGAGAAAAACAGTATATGCTCATGGAACCTGATTCCGATTTCGACGTGAAACTAATAGACACATCGAAATGAAACGGATGAAAAAGTAATCAGACTTAGGAATCGTCATTGTGCAAATAGTAGTGATACTCTAAATAGTTGGATTCTTAGTTTACGCTACGAATCATTTTCTTATTGACACATTTTTAGAGAATAAATGAAAAAAAAAAACAGAAAACAGAAAAACAAACCATTTTGTGAGCTGGAGTTTGAGCTTCGAACACTTATCTCTTTCGGATTCTTTTTCACAAATCGATGTCTTGCAGGTGGATGAGAAGGTATTGGTGGTGGAGTATCTGCTTCTACTGATGACGGTGTTGCACTACTACTCTCCGCACTATCACTTCCTCCAGAACAATAAATCGGTTCTTCTTTTTTCGTCACCATCACAGATACTTGCCCATTTGATCGATGAACTAATACAGAATCATGATGAGGTGCTGGATCTGGATTCAGAGAGACTGCTTCATATTCGTCTTCTTCATCACCAAAATCATCCGTATTGAAGACTTTCATTTGTCGTGAGGATTGATATGTATTACTCACATATTCACCACGAGACATTGGCTCTTCAGGAAGATGGAAACGTACTTTATTCCTCGAAAGAGGTGGTGAATAATCAGGATCAGGACTAGGTGCTCTGTGTCGACGTGGTTCTTGGTGATGTGTTGATCGATTACGTGGACGATAGGTATGAGGAGATTGGTGATGTTGTTGTTGTTGCTGTTGTTGCTGATGATAATAATAGAATGCATCAGCAGAGATCGGAACATAACATCTTGCAAAATTTTGCCGTCTTGCATAAGTTCCAGTTCCACCTCCATATCTGGTGGAGTATACTGGATCTTGATATTCTGCCGATGAACTAGTTGAGCTTGAAGAGTCTGGTCCTCCGTAAGTAGAATAATCATTTACATTATCATATTGTTCCATTTCGTAGTAATGACCTCCACTCGGAAGTGTATGACTTCGAGTATTGGTACGGGGTGAAGCATTCATCGGATCGGGAAAACTCAGACATCCGCCACGTGCAAATCGCTGCATATGGCTATGATGTCCGGAAGAGGAAGAAGAAGAAGACGAATATATTTGAGCTGCCGAAACGGTTGACGGATTAGACGAGGGAGTGGGCGGAGGAGGAGGGAGCGACGACTGTGCGGTTGGAGGAGGCAGGTTGTGGTACTGATAGCGTAGACGGCCTGCCGGATCCTCACTCACCACCATCCACATGTTTTTATACTGGAAACAACGAGAAGGTGACCACGAAAACCACAAATTAGAAGAATTAAGGTAACGAATGGTGAGAAAGGTGAGAAAGTAAAGGGTTCAAAGTGACATTTATGAATCGAAAACGATGCGAAACGCACCGAATTGAACATTTCGGGTCAGGCGATATTTGGAGAAAAAAGAAAATAATGACTATTTTTCTGGATGAGGAATATGTGAAACAAGAATAGGATTGAATCTTCGATGGATAAAGAGGTTTCCGGAAGAAATGGAATTAGATTTCTTCCGATTTGGTATTTCAAACGAATTAGAGTTGTGATAGTTGGTATCTCAGCAGAAGTATGAAATATACGAAGAAAAATGAATAAAAGTAATGAAAGTTATATATACGTTCATACGTTCTAAGGTTGAAAGGAAACATCAAAACTACAGCAATTTCATTGCGTAACGCTAGACTGATGTTTCCAGAAGCACTTAAAAGCCGCATCCGATAAATCTTGACATATTCGGATTTCGAATAAGAAGAAATGGATTTCATTTCTGATCACCACTAAATTTTCTTCCCCAGGATTTCGAACGGACATTAGAAACAAAGGGAATGAGGGGGAGAGAAGGTGCAAAAAACGAAAGAATTGAACGTCATAATACACATCATTATTGTATACCGTTTCGCCTCTTCACACCGTCCACCGAGAGATGCTTTTCCTCATTCCCTCCCATCTCATTCACCGTTTCAAATGCGAATCGAATTACACCACCACGTTGGCGGCGAATGGCGGCTGTGCCTATTGACACATTGTTCCTTCGAAAAGAAACAAAACAGATGTATAAATTATGATGTTGGAGCTATCATTTCAAATTTAAGGATGATAGTACAAGTACTGTAGGAGGAGGTGGCGCGAGAAATAAATAGTAAAAGTGACCGAAATGATGGAGAGGGCGAGAAAAGAAGAGAAGAAGATGAACTGAAGCACTTTTCTTCTCACGAGAGTTAGGCGGAGTCAACAGTGTGTATGTGCACTAAACCTGGCGGAAAACGAAAAGCAGATGGAGGTAGAAAAAGAAAAGTAGAAGTAGAAGCGGAAAAATCATGTACATGACAAATTATCCACTCACAGTTCGACTGTCGTCGTGCCAACAGACGAAGAAGTGAGTGGTGGAAGAAGAAGAATAAGAAGACATTGTCGACTGACTTCGGAAAAACGAAAAAAAAACAAAAAGATTGGAAGAAGTAGGAAGAACGAACTGTTTGTATTTACATTTCACTTTTCCATCAGTATGTTTTTCACTACTTTCTCGAACAGTTTTGGAAGGTGACGAATAGAGGAACGGAACGGTGATGATAGAGATCTATACGACGATAAATGGATTATAACTGAGTGGGAATAGGGACCGTGTCCTTCACAGATTCTACTAATTCTTTTATTAGTCTCACAATATTAGAGTAACCGTTTCTAAATTTCATGATCTTTTGAGTTATCAATTTCACTGGGCACAGGGAGCAACCGAACAGAACTAAAAGAACAAACTATTAAGACTGTTGAACACAAGACAGTAAATCCAGGAAGATCACGTAAGAAGCACGGATTTCATGCCGATCCTGTACTCTTCTTGTCCTACTCCTTGCTCTTTCAAGTGGCTTATTCTCATGCGGAGCAGAGAGATGCCGCCCCGAAACCAAGAAGTGGCTCGTGCAATACATCGGAACACGTTGAAATTATACTAGGTCAAATAAACTATTCGAAAAACTCATTTATCAATGTTCCGGCACAACGAGAGAAAAACAGAAAAAAATGTGGAAGAGGCGGAGGGAAAAAGTCTAAGAACGACGAATTTGCCAATAGATTATGATATGCGCTCTTCGTTTTTCGCCGGTGCCCAACAAAATAAACAAATTTCTTTTGAGCTTGTCCTTCTCTCTCACTCGCTTTCACTCTTCCCGCCCGTCTGCCAACCTTTTACAAGAAACTCATCAGGTCGGATTAAGAGGACGGCTTACCGGTGGAAAAATGAAGAAGAAGGCGATGTTGGAAGCAAGTCTCGGGAGCGGCAACAAGGTCAAACTATTCAACAACTTATGGGATGATGACAGGAGGACAGGATGGTCAAAAGGAGAGGACGCTTTTTGTATATGTGTTTTGAATAGAGAGAACACCCAGAATTATGGTTTGAAACTTGGAAACGAAGAGAGAGTTGCTACAATATACAACCGAGAATGGTGACGGAACGATTCAAGGTTGATCGTGAACTTTACGAGTACGGAAACAGCTTATAAATTCAAAGTCTAAGAATTCAAACAATGGTTTCAAAAGATTTGTTTTTTTGCTTTGTAACCGTATTCCTTGTTGTTGTTTCTCTCTTTTTCAACCGAAGACACAAGAGTACATAATAGCTTTTCATAGCCCAATTAGTTGCCGTTTTCCTCAGCAATTCGCACGGACGAGACAGGAAGCGAATTGACCAGTCCCCGTGAAAAACGATGATGAAGATGAAGAAGAAGAAGAAGAAGAATTGTCAAATTCGGGCACAGGAAGGAGCACCCGAAATCGGATCGGACGGACGAATAGAAAGACAAAAAATACCAGCAAGGAAGATCGGATTTCGCTTTTCCGTACAAGACGAGAATGCTTCTACTTCTATTCTTTTATTCTATGTTTTTTGCATGTTCGAATTCCAAAACCCATATTTGTATGGCCGATGGATACGGGTAAAAAAACAACAAAAAAAACCGAATAAAAGAAGTTAGGCATCGTTTTCGATACGAAGAAATAGTACAAGTTTACGAGTGTTTAAAGGAGGACTGAAGTCACAATTTTTTATTTTCGATTCTGGTAGATTAGGACGTCCTGAACACTTTTTTCTCTTGACGCACATGTCGAAAATTGCTCTGAAACGAGATATACCGCTTCAAATACATGAAATCCCTTTCTGTGGCCGAAG
>GL380207.1:2616-12902 GCA_000143925.2 Caenorhabditis brenneri | reverse complement strand
CGGAGAAACTTCGGCCACAGAAAGGGATTTCATGTATTTGAAGCGGTATATCTCGTTTCAGAGCGATTTTCGACATGCGCGTCAAGAGAAAAAAGTGTTCAGGACGTCCTAATCTACCAGAATAAAAAATAAAAAATTGTGACTACAGTCCTCCTTTAAGCTTAAGATGATTCAGGAAGAAGAAAAATGAGAGAAGTGTTGAAAGAAAAAAAAACGAAAAGTATACAGTTTGACAGGGACGAGAAAGAGCGTTGCTTATGCTCAAGAAATATAGTAATCGGAACGGCAAATAGGAGAACGGAAAGGAGGAGACGACACCAGTTACCAGGGAGGACATTTTTGAACTTTTCAAAAGTTATGAAAACTTTTGATCATTAGTAATCAGAGTTTAATGATTAAAAAAAAGTGAAGTGTTGGAATCTTTGAAATATGCTGGTCTGAGACTGAGTCTCACGAGAACATGAAGAAAAAATTATGATATGGATACAAAACACAGATCAAAACTTCTGACGCAGATAGTATAGGAGATGAGATGGTCGGATGATCTCCAGAAGATAAGCTTCTAGTGATTTTATGTTAACAAAATGAATGTTATCGAAGTATCACTTTTCTCGAATGAAAAAAAAAGATGCATAAAAAATTGGTAGATTCTTATTTATTGTTCGACTTTTCTTCCATTTTCTCCTCCTTCTTTTACCTCCTGTGGCATATAGAGAAATTGGTGGTGAGCCAACAAAAGTGATCCAAACTATGTGTGTGCATGCTTGCCAGAGAAAGTAAACTGACTGTGTAGATTTGAGAAAAAAGAAGCGCAGTCAGTTTTCTTCCGCGCGGAAAAAACGAGAAGAAAAGTATTAGCATGAAGCACAAAAAAAACGAAAGAGCAAGCATACAAGAGGGGGCGCGGCTCTCTACCATTGAGAAAGTCGTTTACAATGAACTCTGAGTCGTTTTCAATAAGCAATCATATTGAATTGCATACAAGTTGAAAAGTAAGAAAGAGCACCGATTGTGAGAATTTACATTGTAGAAACAATAGCGAAAAAACTAACCTGATGACATGACAACAGGTACTACTGGGCGTGCTGGAGCGCTTGATTTTCGTTCTTGAACGAGGCGTCTATCCAGATGTACCTGTAAATATGAAAATACTTTCTGAAAAGTGAGAGTGTAGAACTGTTGAAATGTCAATTGGTATCGGTAAAAGTGATAGCGAGTGACATAAAATGTTTATGAAAACGAATAAATATGAAACTATTCGATTAAAAACTCACTTTGAAATCTGCAGTTTCGTTCTCACTAAAGAAATTTAACCCTATTACAACTCCGTCTTCGCCGTTTTCCATTTGTTCAAAAGCCAGTAATTTTCGACATTGTTGAAATGAATGTGGTTTGAATGCTTTATACAGTCTGAAATCCCAGAGGATTCTCTCATCAAGTATATCGTATATTCGCAGAAAATATGCTCTTTGTGTATAATCTTTCACAAGAGAGAGCACTCCATGTGGCAATTCAACTCTCCATGCTCCTCGATCTGATTTCAGAAGTTGAACGACCGCAGCGGTGAGTGAAACTGCATCAGGTCCTATTAGTTGGAAGAGCATTTCATTTTCTTGTAGGTTTAGCTCCTGAAAATCAAATATGCTAGGTTTAATTTTTCGAAAAATCTATTTTTTTAAAACTCACTTGTGATCCAATGTTTGGAGGCCGTTTTGCTCGTTTTCGTTCTGCGCCGCCTTAATTAAAAATGTTTTTGTTTTGCTCTAAATCGAAAATTTTACCATGCATCATGGACATTGTCGGTGTAGGCGGATATACCGACATGTGATGTTTCGAATCGAACCCGATGATGGTCTGAAAATCAGAAACGATTGGAAATGATTGAAGAGAAGTAAATAATCAATAGAAGGTAAAATGGAAAAAGAAATCGAACAAAGAAAGTGAAGTGAGTCATGTAAGGCGGAACTGAGTGTCTTGAAAGTTTATTTAATAAAATTTTCTGAAGAAATATCGTAAAAGGCAAACTTTTGTTGCTCCTGTTGTTGCTCTCTCCGAATACTTAATGCATGCGTTCTCGTTCGAAATGTTTAGCCATCACTCTATACAAATAATAAGGAAACAGAGAGAGAGAGAGAGGGAGAAAAGCCGCAATTTGAGTGCGATTTCTATGAAATCCAATGGATATCTCTATTGGAAAAGAGAGAAATGTACTGAAAAATAGAACAAGACTCGAGCATGAAGTTTTAAACGGGAGGAAATATTTTATTGTTTGTCTTGTGACTAACGTTTTGCAGAACTACCAGTACATTGTATTGACTATTCTCACCTCGAAAGTTTTTAATGTGAACACGAATGTACTATGGATTTTTCTGAGGAATATAGCTAGACGGTAAATTTGTCAAAAAAGGTGAGAAATGACCGGAAATTGATGTAGATCGTGTTATAACAAAAAACCTGTCGTTTGACCAACCAAAATATGTTAGGTGAATCACTAGACTAAATATAAAATATGTTGAGTCACTGATAAGTTATCAGTTGTAGTTTGCGCAATAGTTCAAGTTTTCCGAAACAACGTATATAATGGAAAAATATTGGTTTGAAATAATACTGAATTAGACGCCTGAAACAAATTTCAGCGAAGCTTACCGATCGAGCTTCCAAAATTACAACAATCACTGTCTATTCCAGAAATATTCGATTTTTTCAAAGAAATCGACGAAACAACAACAAAAAAACAAGAAATTGTCATTTAATCCGAAAATTGCTGTCTTTTTACCGTCACTTTCTTCATTTTCCGCGATCGATTCACTTATGTTTCTCGCTAAATTCGGGTCAACTGTAGACGAAACAAAAAAAACAAGAAAACCGACGGAAAATGCGAAATGGACAAGAGTTCGAAGAAGTATGGTTGGTGAGGAGTTGGTTTGCAAAAGGGAGGGGACCGCCCGTATAATAGCCGAACCGCTCGGATTAGGAAGCGACCGACAAGACTGCGCGGTCACAACCCGATGCACTTCATGAAAAGCGATTGAGACAGGATGCACAATAAACAACAATAATTATTATGAACATGGATTATCAACCATCTCTATTCAATCGAAAACCAAGTTGGCATCTATCAAAGTTTATTGCACGTTGAAATAAGAAACGAAAAAATTTAAAAAAAATTATATTTTGGAAGCATATTCTCGTCGTAATGTTTCTCCATTATCAACTGAACAAGTTTCCAACATCTTAGAAAGATTTGGTCGAAGAGCATTAAGTTCTGTGTATCCACCAACGAATTTTCCACAAATAAAAATCTGCGGCACTGTCCTCTGACGTGTCAGATCCATTAACCCATTGATGTAGTCTTGAGGGTTTGGAATCACTTTTGCCACTGTATTTAAATTCTGAAAATATGAAGTTTCTGGTGAATAACAAAAAATCAATTCAAAAACCTTTTCTGTGTAATGAATACCATCCTCATACAACTCGTTTTTTGCTTTCACACAATATCCACATCCATCTTTGGTGTAGATTACAACTGCATGTTGCTTTACCTAGGAATTAGAGAAATGAAATTTTCAATTTTTTATTTGAATTTACTTCTTCCGCAACAAGTTTCGAATTTTCGGATAGTGGTGGCTTTGGTGGTGTTGATGACGCTCCTCCCATCTTAATCTACCCAGAAAACAGTTAGTTACTCACTTCACTCATCCGAATTCAATCAAGATATTTTCATCGTTTTATACAGACTAAAAACTACTCTGGAATAATCCGTCACCAAGTCGTTTCATTCGAAATTATTTACGAGACAAGTAGTAAAAAATGAGGGGGATTCAGGCTGTACAGACAATACAATAAATAATTTTGGAGTAGCAAAAAAAGGTTCTATTTCACATGCGAATACAAGGATTAGTTCAAGAAACCATGATGAAGCACCAGACGAAAAGGGAAGGAGAAGTGATTCAAAAATGGAAATTTTAAGCGGGATTTGATCTATCACAGAACTTGGGAATCAGAATACAAATTCATGAGCAAAGAATACAGTTAGTCAAACGAAATCAGAGGTTGCTCTGCCATTTGTGGTTGTGAAGAGTGAGCGGAAACAGCACTTTGATCAACTGGAAAAGCGATTTCGGACGTTGTTAGTTTCAGCAGATCAATCTTACCGTATCCGTTATGTCCATTAGTATTGGCTTGCTGATGGTACATATGATTCTGTTGTTCATGCTTAATTTCTCCAGGATGCTGCTGTGAATATTGACCGTTTTCAGCTGGAGCTCCATTCTGGTAGTTTGGATGTTGTGGTTGAGTTTGATATGCTAGAAAAAAAATAATAGAGAAGTTTCACCTTTGAAAACATCCTAAAACATACCTCCTTGTTGTTGATACCCTTGCTGTTGTTGATAATAACCGGGATACTGTTGCTGAGGCTGATATTGTTGAGATTGTTGCATTGGACCTTGATTGACAGCTTGTGGAATTGTCGAACCACCTTGGTAATTGTTATAATACTGCTGATGTTGAGCTTGTTGCTGTTGTTGTACAGGCTGATACTGATTCGGCGCCTGTTGACCTTGTTGATATCCATAGTATTGCTGCTGTTGTGGCTGTCCTTGGGGAGCTCCATATCCCATTTGAGGATTGTAGTATGCTTGCTGCTGTCGACGCATTGCCATTTCTTGTTGTTGTTGCTGGAATCGTTGAAGAGCTTGCTCGCGTTGTTCCATCAGCATTGCCTGAAAACCAATTATTCAATATTTCCTAATTGATGTTTTTGATTTTTTGATGGCACAGAACACATATTCAGAAGAAAAGACGTTATAATCTTCGATTTCCCAAGAAGACACTGTAATTATTGAATTGAAATGACTTACATGTTTTTTCATTCTCATCATTTCCAATGTTTGTTGCATCTGTGCTTGTCTCAATCTTTGCTCTTCGGCAATTCGCTCTTGTCTCTTTCTTTCATGCTCATCACGCATTTCATCAATAGCTTGTCTAGCTTCTCCGATATTGGCAAGATGATCCTGAAGGCCTTCATAATATCCACGTTGCTCATCAAGTGTGTGCATTCGACTGAGTACGTGAGAATGAAGTTCCGTCAGTTTTGTGAACAAATCTTGGATAGCTGAATCATTAAACACAGGACGCCCTCTTGCCAAATTTGATCGTATTCTGTTGTCCATCACAGAAACTTGATCACGAATCGACTGGCACCATTTCATTGTATCATCTGCTTGAGCTTTTGCATCATCACTAACTGAAGAATTCATTCCATTCGTTCCTCCCAATGACATCGCAGCAATCTCAGCATTTAATGAATTATCATCTGGTCCCATCAAAGTGGAGCAGATTGATGGAGCAATAGAAGGTTCAGAAGGAGGCGGAGCAGTAGCCGAGATAGCTCCCATAGTAGATGCTCCAGCCCATTCTTCGACTTTTCCTTCCTTTTTCTGTTGCCAGTAATCTCGATTCAAATATCTTGCTAATGGATCTGAAGCGGTATCATCAGCAGGAGGCGCTGAGCTTGTTTCAGCAGCTCCTTTGTAGCCAACAAACTCGGTTTCAGGCTTGATTCCGTTATACATAGAATACAGACTATTCTGCTTTTCTTTCTCTTTGGCTTCCGCTTCACTCTGACTGATCGCAATGGCCAACGCAAGGTCCTCTTCTTCTTTTTCTTTCAATAACTTTTCTTTAGTTGCTCGGTCTGCTTCAGAATCAGTGTTAACAGATGCCGCTTTCTTTCCAGCAGCAACAGCAGCAAGATGTTTTTTCAGTGCTGGATATCTTTCTCGGATCTCGGCTACTTTCTTTTCATAACAAGTCTCACAGACACGAACCTCCTTTTCTATTCCAAACTGTGGCAACGCCATTTCTCTCGAGCTGCATTTATCACAGAAAATCTGACCACAGGCTCGGCAATGATGTTTTCTGGTGAATACAGTGAATACTGAACGACATCGATAACATTCTGGTCCGTCTGCCCATTCTGGAGCGACTTGAGCCATAAACATTGCATCAGCTTCCTTTAGCGATGGAAAATCGAATCCGGCGAGTTTCATTAGATTGTGAGTGTCGACAACCATTTTGTACTCTGGCTTATTGGCGAACGCCGTCGCCCAGCACTGCAGCATTTCCAAGGATTTGTTTTTCACCTTCAAATAATGCTTAATTATTGCCAAAACTATAATTTTTCAATAACTCACCTCATCATACTTGTTCTCAGTGACCAAATTTTTGAAGTCTTCCATGAATTCTCTTGTTGCAACTTCACTATGAACTTTATGTCCACAATTTTTGACGCAAGCATCGAGAACGAGTAGTGTGTGGTTAACAACGTGTGGATTTTCATGCTGTAGACGTTTTCTGATTGCCTGTAGCGATGGTTTTGCTCTGAAAAATGAAACATTATTTCATAAAAATAAAATCAATTAATTCAAAAACGTACGGGACTTCGCCTGATCTTATCATATCTGTGCATAATATGATCCCTTCCCAGTTCGGTTCTACCAGTGTGCTATCTGTGGCTTGCTCTACAAAATATTGAATGATTTTCAGATTTTTTCTTCGAAAACTCACCAAGAACCTTTTGGAATTTACTCGCCATTCTGCGTTGCTGAAAATATTTAGTTTTGTATACTTATAGAAACCGAGGAGTGATAATAATTAGAGACTTTACCATGCTTTGGTTAAGAGCAATATTAAATTTTTTAGAAATATTGTAGGAGTTTTTTTTTTTCCTGCCTTTATTTGCCCCAGTTTCTGCTTTGTTCATCTTTTAGAAACGTGAACGAGGGCGAATGAAAGCGAGATGCGTTTCGAAGAGGGAAGGGAGAAGGGAAACAAAAATATAAACATTTTTGAGCCAAAAGCAACGAAATTCGGAGAGGTGACTAAGCGACGGTTGCTGGAATGGAAAAAGAAGAAGGTGTGTTGTGAAAGAATTGATTGAACATGCCCCTGCAATGACGGGCCAGTTGGTCTTCGCAGAGGCGCAGAGATTCGGCCAGAGCGTGCAGTGTAGAAAAACCAGGCCACGGCCATAAAAAGGAGGCTTTCTTAGGCTTATAAAAATAAGGAAAGATCGAAAAATGAAGGAAACTAGATAAACGTTCAGAAAATCGGAGCCCACGCAAGAAGAAGAACGAAAAATTTGGCAAAAAAATTATTTACAAAACTGTGTCGTATCGAGACCAAAGCTGGTACCTGAATGCGCCTTTAACAAAGTTACTGTAAGGCAATATGTTCACAACTTGGGTTTTTGGAATGAATGAGAGAAAACGACAGTTTGAATTGCGTAAAACAATCGGTTGAATCAATACGTAGTGTAATTTAGAAGGAAGTGAAAAGTGAGATTAAGGTGAAAACAGGTTTCGGGTGGATGAGATCATATATTTTACTTTGAGTAGAAATATTGATCGTCTAAAAATTGGACTGCTGTAAAAAATCTATGGAGGGAAATTACTTATTGAAATTGAAGAGAAGGCCATTCCAAGAGACACTAAAACATTTAGATAACTCGATTGAGAAAGTGGTGAAGATGAGGATGAATTGGTCGAAGTTCGGAAAATATATTTTGGCAAAAACTATTTTTTTTTGCGGATGCTATTTCAACATTTTCTTCCAGCGAAAAAAGAACTAAAATCGTTCATAAGTCACTACTAATTTGAAACTGGACAGCTTTGATCCTGATGGAAAGATGCCATGCTGAATTCGAAAATTTTAAAATTATGTATATTTTCTGGGTTCTCAATTACCAATGTTCCTTCTATCATGCATTGGCCAATCGGAATTCGGAAAACTGGCACCACAGGAAAAAGAGCAATTGAAAAATTGTTTCAGCATCCGATTACAGTATTCCACATTATACTTCAATATACCAAAGCTTCTTACTTCGCAGCTCTCTCTCTCTCTCTCTCTCTCTCTCTCTCTCTCTCTCTCTCCTGTACTCCTATTTTTGTTGAGCTCCTCCCAACATTTACGGTTTCCTTCCTAAAAAACTTTTCCACTTTCTTCCTTTTTTCCTCCACACAGTTCTTTCTTTTCTTTTCTCTCCTTCTTATATACTCTCTATTAAACCTCAAATTGGCAAACGATACACAAACTGAGACGTTTCCTGTATTTTTCCTCAATATATTATTGTCTAATTGACACCGAAACGAGATTCAGAACGAGAAAAAGTAAAAAGAAAAGAGAGTAAGAAGGAAGAGGAAAAGTAGAGAGATGTTTCAATGCAAGCCATCATTATTCCAATTCCCACTATGAGATTATTACTTTTTCTATTCTCTTTTTTTCTATTCAATCAGGCAATAGAATTGAAGTAGGTTTCCAACTCTATTCATCAGTTGCATACTGTCATATTTTCATTAGTAGAGACTTAGAAACTCATTCTTCTAACATAATTTCAAGTAGTTGAAGTTTTCAGAATATTTGATGATCTTCTAGAAGTTCGAAGTCAAAACGGACTATTTTTTCCATTATGCTCAAAATCATTCCATCAAAAATACGGGGAACAAGCATGCGCTTCACTTTCAAGTACATTTTCATCTCATTCCACAGTTTCCCTTCAACAATACACGTATTCAATTGGATGTACAACTTCAATTTGTTTCACTTTTCTATCAGCGTTTTGCAAAACTGGTGTCAAAGTCTTTTGCTCTTCTAGTTGTGAGTTTCGATTCCCAGCGAAATTATTCATGTTGTTCTCAATTCCGTGATCATTTTCAGTATGTGCTCCAGGAACTCTTCAACTTGGAAGCAAATGTCTCTCAATCTCCACAGTCCCAGTTCAAGGGTATTCTGAAGCAAAGGCTTACTGTAGTCCATATTCTTTGCTTTCTTCTTTGAAATCCACAGAAATTGAGTCGATCCGAGAAACAATTTTGCCATCGTTTAGTAAGTTAAATTGCCCTTTTCGTTCATCAAAACTGTTTACTCAAATGATTTTTTGGGGTGTTTATCGGTTGAGGCAACAAATGAGTAATGTTACGTGGCACTTCCTTTCACTGTCTGTTGACTTTGGAATGAGTGACCGAAGAGGAGGACAATGACTCTCTTCCACTTTAATCTCGAACCTCTTTTCAGCTGATACAAGGGTGTTCTTGACTTCCGGTCTGAGACAAGGATCCACGTGGAAATGGGGAAATGGGGATACTGTAGAAGTAAGTTCAAATGTTCCTGGTTACAAGAAATAATACTAATTCCAGCAAGAAGTAACTGGAGCAGGTCGTTGCTTAGCACTTCAATCAGGTGCTCTCGTTGCAACAGACTGTGATTCTGAAGCCTTTGTATTTTGTGAATCTGGAAGAGAATGCATTGGAAAGAATAAAGAGTATTCGGGAACTTCAAATAGAACAGCAGATGGACGGAACTGCCTAATGTGGAATGATCCATCAGTATTGTTTCAAAGAGATCAAACAGAAGTCGAAATCGTGAATCATAACTATTGTAGATTCATTGAACAAGACGAAAAGTATCCATAATTAATTTGAGATGTGTCTTAATTTCTGAATTTATAGAAAATCACCAACTCCTGTTTGCTACACAAAACCAAATGAATTATCGGAATGTAATATTCCAAACTGCCCAGAAAGTCTAAACGATCCAATTACTCTGGAATCTGGAGATCATTGTCCTGTTGGTTCGTTTTCTTGTGATAATGGATCGAAATGCATTTCTCAAAAGTTTCTATGTGATTATGAAGTTGATTGTAACGACGGAACAGATGAACAAAACTGTGAAGACTATCTACAGTACTTTGAGTTGATTGGTTCATATCGTTTAGTTGAGAACATCATTGAAGTTTGGACATTTATACCACATGTTCAAGGAGTAGGTGTTCCTTCATATTCTTTTGCTCTTCCATAACTTCTTAAATTATATTCCAGTGTGCACGGAAGTGTCGAGAGAGTCTTCTAATGTGTGAAGCATTTTCCTATGAGCCAAAAACACAGACCTGTTTATTGACGGATACTTCTCAAACATTTTCGAGTCTTGCCAGGAAAATCACATCATTATATTATCGACGTCGTTTCTCCTCCAGTTAGTTTTTTTGTAATTCAAAGAATTTCAAAAACGTTTAATTTTTCAGAAGACGTACTTTTCGAAGTAAGCAACAAAATACTCTACGCTACAAAAAATTCGAAGAAAGGACACATTTGTGATGAAAACTTTAGTCGAGAGAAGTTATCTTCCATTTGTCGAATTCTTGGTTTCGGGTGAGCATTTCGGTTTTCTCAAAAAAAAAATGTTTTATGACACATAAAAACCCTTCAAATTCATAGTTAATTACTGAA